>JAJOZX010005052.1:127500-295000 GCA_023014485.1 Bathynomus jamesi | reverse complement strand
CTACATCTGCAAGATCATTTATAGGCCATCCTACACCTCGAGAAGTAACATCACCTGAGGCCTACGTTCTACGAAGCCTACATCAAGCAGCTCCATCATCTCAAGAGGCTTAACAGACAACGACAACTCGAGCCTCGGTAATAGGTTCCTTATCAACCCTCCTTCAACAGAGTTTCCGTCGTCCCGGTAAGATAAGTGCATCCTTTTCTAAGTACTTTGGTGAAGCCTACATCAGCTTACCGCCGAACGGTAGACTATACCCCAAGTGTAATTAAGCGTTCCAACTGATTCTCGTTAAAGAACGCAGTAGGCCTATTATCCAATTCAAGTGTCATTCCGAAACCGTAATTCCGCGTATCATCCGTTATTGGGTTCAATTCATATATTTATGTGATGACTAAATATTCTCTTGGCGTAATCACTTAGCATCACATAATGGCCTGATTTATAAATTATATTTGTGTAACCATTGTGAAGCATTCAATCCATTATTATTGGGCCGCATCATTCATTCTGTCATTACTAGGCCCATTCAATCATCTAGCCTACTTAATCAGTGTGTCACGCACACACAGTTCTGCATTATTTATATAATTTACTAGGCCCATTCAATGTACCATTTTGCATGCCATTTTTATATCATTAATGAATGTAATAAGTGTCAATTTAAGCTATTAACCATTCATCTTATTAGCTAAGTTCCATGTCATCAGCATAACGTAAAGGCTAGCCATAATCACTGTCAATCCTTGTTAATTACTGTGAATAAATAAACATCTATATTTTCATAATAAAATACAAAACAATAAGTTAATTTTATAATCTCAATATTAATTTGCTTGGGTGTAATCCAAGCTGGTGACCCTCGTTGCAATTCATGTCACTTCCAATAGTATGGTGGGCCTATTCCATTAGCTACTTTCCAATCGAAGATACTGTATGACATCATAAATTATTAACCCAGCCTATCATTAGTACTCAGTCATTGCATCAATTAATCATTAGCATACAATCAAATCATTATCACCTTAAACGGCTAAAACTATGTCCACTATATATATATATATATATATATATATATATATATATATATATATTGTCTTAATTTTCGTACAATTTTTTTCGTTGGGGTGAGCAATCAGTAAGCATAATTGTAATTGCGGAGGAAGCCACGGATCAATTTGAAAATTTCCTCCTCACCTTCCTTCCTGAGGATCCCCCCAAAACCATGTACCCTGTTGCGCGCTTGCTAATCGGATGATGATATACCATGGTTCGGTGGTTAGCATCGCTGACTACGAATCCATCGGTTCCGGGTTCGAGACCCTGCGAAGGCAACCTGCGCTCGGCAAACGTTCATCCTACCGCACAATTGGTTAGTAGATGAATGGATACCCTGGGTGACAGTGGTTAAGAATATTTTAAAAGTTTTGCTTATGCCATAGAAGTCGGGGTTACTGTAAAGTTCTCATTATCATTATAATGTATAATTTAAAGAGTCTAGTGTGTTTGTTGTGGGGCTCGTTTTGCGTCTAAATAATTTCTTAAACTGATTTAAAATGTATAGTGAGTTAATGAAACAGTTTACAATATAAAGAATCCTGTGCAATTCTTTTATTATCAATGTTGGTATTCGTTCAAATACTTAGTTCTTTTGTCGAGCAGAATGTGTAGAACGTTTTGCCTCTCTTGTGTGCAGTTTAAAGCTTTCGCTCTTAACTAAAATGTTTAGACACAGAGTAATGATGAAAGTAGATGATCGTAATTTACTTACTAATTATTATTATTATAATCTAAATTTGTAAAAAGTTAAAAAAATTACTAAGTCAATTCAGAAAATTTAATAGGGGTAATTGATGTGGAACATTAAAATTGAAAACTTCTGTACAAGTAATAAGTTTCGAATGAATGCTTGCATGCATGCCTTCGTGCTTCTGTATTGAGTATTTTAGGAGTTTTGCTTTGTATTTGTAACTGGATTATTTTATCTCTGCTCTTTATTGAAGTTATAATTCCTATCGACGGAATTATAAATCATTTTCTTGTTCCGGTAAACCTGCATTGTGAATTATTAGCTACTGTATACTTCAAGCAGCGTGCGAGTTATGCATCGTAAAAAGAGTTCCGTAAAAGAACTTGTGCTGGCGTGAGAGATTTATTGTTATAAAGATAACATGGGAACCATTCCGAGTTTTTGAGGGCGTTTTCTTCAACGATTACAACAACAAAAAGTAGAAAAATTGGTTCGTAGATAAATGGGCACCTTAATTCTGCGGTAAGAATAAACCTTCGATTGAAAAGGAATGTTTAATATTGATGTTGTGGTTAACGACTTCTTTGTGCGTGCTTTTGATTAAATTCGTTTAAAGATAACTTACCAAACGGTTGTAAAGTGGGTACAAAATAGTATTGAACGATATGAAGGCCATTTATATAGAGTATAGGTCTCCTTATAACTTGACCAGCGAAATAATGTTAATTCGCGTTTACTGCGTAGTGCAAAGCAATAATGATGTATCTGTAGACTCGTTTATGTTCGAGTTTAGTGTTTTGCGCAGTGGAAGCCAAAGTATTTTGATGAATTTTCAATATATTTAATTATTTAATACAATTGTGTGTATGTCTTTCGCCTGAACTATTATTTTGATGATTATATGTTTCGTATTTCTTATATTATTTATTTTATTTTATTTTTTGATCATTCCATCGTATGTATAGGATTGTATATTTATTTTCTATATATTTCCAATAAATCGTCTAAATAAACAGAATGATGTAATGGTGTTTTATTTATTTCGGTTTAAATGTATTTCTTTCATTGTTAATATTGGGTTTCGTTTTAATAATTAGCTCTCTTGCTGAATAACTTTAAGGAGAAAATCGGTCTTGATTTTAATAAATAAAAACATTATTTGACAACTCATGCAAATTAAATAAATGGTGGTATCTAGCAACTCACCCTAATAATGTACATCTCAACATAATTAAAATAAATGGTAATATCTGGTAATCCCTTCATATAAATAAAAACATTATTTGGCAACTCATGTAAATTAAATAAATGGTGGTATCTAGCAACTCACCCTAATAATGTATACCTGAACAATTAAAATAAATGATGGTATCTGGTAACCCCCTCCATATATAAATAAGTGATATCTGGCAACTCACGATCCTCTATATAACACCTGCTTGGCCCCTGGACGCTCATAATGCGCTTGGCTCCTGCCAGGGGAACACCTCTCTTACTCTCTCTCTCCTTTCTCTTTCTCTTGGGGGATAACTCCACCTCCAAGTTTCATAGCCCCTTGTTGCTCTTGCAACATTCCCCTCCCCCTGAAGCTCCCTCCCCTCTCCCATAAGTGATATCTGGCAACTCACGATCCTCTATATAACACCTGCTTGGCCCCTGGACGCTCATAATGCGCTTGGCTCCTGCCAGGGGAACACCTCTCTTACTCTCTCTCTCCTTTCTCTTTCTCTTGGGGGATAACTCCGCCTCCAAGTTTCATAGCCCCTTGTTGCTCTTGCAACATTCCCCTCCCCCTGAAGCTCCCTCCCCTCTCCCCCTTGGCAGCATTGAGTTGTTGCATAACCCTAACCCATTTTGCAACATTGATTTGTTGCATACCCCCTTCATTACATAACCCCCTCCCCATTCATTGCATAACCCCTCCCCTTCATTGCATACCCCACCCTTGTTGCATAACCATCTTGCAACACTGATCATTATATCATTTCAACATTGCACCATTCCTGCATTCTCCCTTTTTGCGCCGATGCTACTCACATTGATGAATGTATGTAAAAAGGTCTGACTGCGAAATTCATTGTGCACTCAGCAACAGAAAATCAGACAGAATGTTTAAAAATATTATCCCATAACTTGGCTGAGATGTGCCATAGGATAATTATATAAGTTATTTAACTTATTGTAGAGATGTTCTTTCAGTGACATACATAATTTTGATCTTACTTCACTAAAGAATATTTTTAATAGGTAAGAGTCTTTCACAGCTTCCATTTCGCTAGTTGTTTGATGAAATACTAGCTAGCTTCAGATTTTTAAATAAATTATATACTGTATATATAAAATTATATATATATATATATATATATATATATATATATATAATATAATATATATATAATTATATATAAATAATTTTATATATATATATATATATATATATATATATATATATATATATATATATATATATATATATATATATATATTCTTCATTTCTTATATGAGGGATGTTTTCATCAGATATTGGAAATTTGTCAATTTTCTATGATTAGACGCACGAAGAAAATTTGCACATGCGCAACGAAGGCATGCCTATAAAACAAAAACTAGATTCTTGCAATGTGCCTTATTTTAAGACTCTAAACTACTGTTCCCACTTTTAAATATCGTAAACTCTAATAAATATATTTTTTATAAAATTAAAATTCATATTGTATGTGTTATCGTGCTTGCTTTAATTACATCAGGTAAATAAAAGAAAATAAATGCATATTGTATTCATGACCTATAGTCAACTGTTACGAAATGTTAAAATCCCATAAAACATTCCTAACATTAGGATGGCACTTAAGTAGCTAAGCCTTTTCAGTATGAATCTTGGCTGTATTTCCAGGACTCAAAACATTCTAGCATTAGGCCTAATTACAATTTAACAAATTACTTCATAAATAATCGAGAATTAATATTAATTGTTTTAACTTTTCTAGAAAAGCATTTTTTATAATTATTTTCTTATAATTTTTTTAAAATGCAAAAGAACACATTTTACCTTAAAAAAAAGTTATTTAATAAAACTAATGTAGAATGAAACTATAAATATCCAATATGTTAAATTGTTTTCGTGGCGCTAAAGGATATATTAAGTAATGAACTCTGTAGATTGCGTAGATTTTGCTGTCGTCAATTTGAACCCGATAAGTAAATTTTTTTTGTTTCTTTATGTATAATGTGCATAACTGAATATATATACAGTAGTAGTTAAGTTAGAGTTAAATCAATAAATTCTAGAGATCTTTTCGATTTGGCGGACTGCTAAAGATTTTTATGAAACTCATTATTTACACATTTTATCTTAAGGAAATGTCTAATTCCTAACGTAACTTAACTAAACCTAACCTAACTTAACCTAACCAAACCTACCTAACCTAACTTACATTTCCATAGGATAAAATTTGTAAATAATTGATTAGCCAAGTTTTGTAAAAATCTGTAGCAATCCGCCAAACCGAAAAGACCCAATTCTAGTATAAAAACTAAATTTCAGGAAATTCATTTAGTCTTCATGTAGTATGTTGGAACGAAACTAATTCCAAAATAAGCTCAATTTATGTTTAATTTCCATTTCAAATGGACGAAGGCAGTTGTCAAAAAAAGATTAGCTCTCCAGATTGTTGAAATTCTGCTAATCTGTCGAAAGATCGGTTGGAAAGTTGTGCTTGAAAAAAGCGGCTGTGGGTAACGAAAGGCTTTTCTACGAAGCGAAGGAAATACGGCTCTCTGTGTTATTTCTCTCAGTGAGACAAGAATAGGGTGCTGTATAGTTAAAATATGGATAAAATAATGTACTCTATGCCGATGATATGGTGTTAATAAGTCCCTCTGTCAAGGGTCTGGATTATCTTCTAAAAAACTGCAAATTATAACTGAAGAACCATGCTATTAATTTTAATGTTACAAATACTACGGTTACGTAATTCCATCCCAAAAGCTCAGGTCACTCAACTAATATTATTTTAAAAATGAAAGGTGACCCGATAGAAGTACGAGAATTTAAGAATCTGGTTCAAATTATCACCAGTTCTTTGAGACGATTCAGACATAAAGAAAACAATACCGAAGTTTCTGTGCTAAAGCAACCATGACTATAAGGAACTTCAGAGTCTGCATTAGAGAAGCTAAAGACACTCTTTTTCGTTCTTTCTGAACTAATATTTCTAGGCACCCAGACAGCAATTAAAAAAAACGGTCCTGGCACAAAACTAAATTTGCTTTATAATAGATCTCTTAGACTTCTATTTTCAAATGACTAGGTCACTAGGTGTAGAAAATTCTTTCTACGAAAGATTTATTTGAAAATAATACAAAACAGTTATTTGAAATTGGTGTGTAAAACAAACAAGAGAAATGAACCGACTGATATGCATGTAGCGCTTTCATCTTGTGATGCAGATTGGAACAAGGTCATGAACAACAGACAGGCCCACCCATTACATTAATTAAAACTGAACCTAAGCTTTCGGTTTAAATGTATTTCTTTTATTGTTAATATTGGGTTTCGTTTTAATAATTAGCTCTCTTGCTGAATAACTTTAAGGAGAAAATCGGTCTTGATTTTAATAAATAAAAACATTATTTGGCAACTCATGTAAATTAAATAAATGGTGGTATCTAGCAACTCACCCCAATAATGTACATCTCAACATAATTAAAATAAATGGTGATATCTGGTAATCCCTTCATATAAATGAAAACATTATTTGGCAACTCATGTAAATAAAATAAGTGGTGGTATCTAGCAACTCACCCTAATAATGTATACCTGAACAATTAAAATAAATGGTGGTATCTGGTAACTCCCTCCATATATAAATAAGTGATATCTGGCAACTCACGATCCTCTATATAACACCTGTTTGGCCCCTGGACGCTCATAATGCGCTTGGCATCTGCCAGGCGAACACCTCTCTTACTCTTTTTCCTTCTCTCTTTCTCTTGGGGGATAACTCCGCCTCCAAGTTTCATAGCCCCTTGTTTCTCTTGCAACATTCCCCTCCCCCCGAAGCTCCTTCCCCTCTCCCCTTGGCAGCATTGAGTTGTTGCGTAACCCTACACCCTTTGCAACATTGAGTTGTTGCATAATCCCCCTTCAGTCCATAACCCCAACCCCTTGTTGCATAACCCATTTGCAACATCTTGCAACATTGATCAGTATCTCATTGCAACATTCCTGCACTCTCCCTTTTTAGGCCCATATTACTATTATGCTTTTGTAAATGTATAAAAACAAATCTTTACAGATAAAAGGAATTTTCACTAGAATCTAACCCTTTTAACCTTTCCTGACGTATATTATTTTTATCTGGTTATAGGTGGATGAGAATGTCATAAAATGTGAATACATTCTCACTCTAGGAATTCTCACCCATAGGTGAGCAATGAAATGAGAATAACATTGAATGGGTGATACCTGATGGATCAATTTGAAAAGTACTTTTTATAATGCAGAAAATTGGGCAGAAAAAATCGGGGAAATACTTATTATATATATATATATATATATATATATATATATATATACTATATATATATATACTTATTATATATATATATATTATATGATGCAAACCTACAAGGAGAAAAAAATTATTCCAAGGTCTTTCGTGTATTCAACAGTACACCTTATCAGGGAATGACTGTTCTTTAATGCAGCCTTCTTATTATCAGTGGTGCCAATTTCATTGTACTTTTTGATTAAGTTTTGGGTGTTACTATAGCGCGATTCCTACCGGTGACTTCGATACTATAGGGTGATTCCTACCCGTTTTGGTTCGAAACTACAGTACTGTAGAGTGTGATTCCTATCCAAGGTATAAATGAAAATATAATAAATATAAAATGCTATTTATTATTCAATTTTATTTATTTAAAAAATAGTTTCGGTGCTACTATAGTATGTGGTCTACCTACGATTGGTTAGGTTTAGTCACGATATTTTCGTTAAAACTAACGAAAATATCATGACTTTTAAACCTAACCAATCGTCAAGGGCGATGGACATTGGAATGTAAACAAGCAATTAGTAAACAAGGTAAGAAGCTATAATTAAAAGGTAGACCGCCGAATCGAGGTAGGAATCACGCTATAGTAGCACCAAGTTTTGACCACTTGTCATAAACACCTTCGTTTTAATAATTCCCTTCAGCTGTACACTTTTTTGTGTAACATAATATGCTTTACTTTAGAACAGTGCGTTTTTTATCTACATTTCATAAATGTAAGTATACTAAACAAATGTAACATTGAGATCTCTCAGAAAAAAAAAACTAACCAACACTAGCATATGGCTGATTAGTTTGTCTCAAAAAGGAGAAGAAGAGTAGTTGAAATAAATAATTTAAGAAATATGATTGGTATAAATGATGTCCGATTAAGGTGTGTAGTGCAAAAGTCATTGTAGATGAGAATCAAGGATAATATGCTATGTTGGTATGGTCGTGAGGAGAGAACAAAAAGTCATATAAGCTCCTTGGGAGAGAATGAATAACGAGAGAACTTTGAGAAAGGTGTATAGTCGTAGCAATAATGAAAAGTAGAGGAAGACAGTTACTGTAAAAGGTGAAAAGATGGAATAGATAAATACATAAATAACCGTGGATTTGAGAGAATGTGGCATAAGAATTAATCATAAATTAGGATTCAACGTTATAATTAACGTTCTCTTTGGTTTTACTTTTATACAAAGAGTTAACAACGCGTATATCTTAAACTCTCATGCTTATTATAGCCTTGGATTTGCATACTAATAAAAAAATGTAAAACAAGGTAATAAAAGATAGTTGGGCTTAGTTACGGTAGTTGAATAATAAAATCAGACATTCGGAAAGGAATTAGAGTCTTAGAGTAATCCAGAACTTGAGAATGGTGGAAGACCCTTGAGTTAGGGAGTGTTATGTAAAAAAATTGGGATCACGTTAAGAATAGCGAACCCAAAATTCAACATGTTAAGAATGGCAAACCTAATGTTTCAACAGGGAAAAATACTTCGAAAAAAATGGAAATGAAGCAATATGTTAAAGAGACTTTCCTGGGAAGCAATATGTTAAAGTGATCCAATTTATTTTACATAGTTTACTTCATTTACAAACTTTTAGTGAATTATAACTTTATATAACGTTCTGTTAATATTTTTAACCTGACTGCCAAGTGTTTCCCATTTTATTTCATTTCGTGTTGGTGTTCATTGATGGTGATTGCATGATTTGGATCACCTGAAGATCAGGGCACCCAGCCTTCGTTAGTTAGCCTTATAAGGCTAACTAACGAAAATATCACGACTTAACTTAACCAATCGTCAAGGGCGTACAGTTGACCTAACGATTGGTTAGGTTAAGTCGTGATATTTTCGTTAGTTAGCCTTATGAGGCTAATTAAAGAAGGCTGGGGGCCCTGCTCTTTAGGTGATCCCATGATTTACCCTCGGTACTAACAGTCAGGGTAATATGACAAAAGAGACCAATAGCTTCACAGGTTTTTACAAAATTCTCCATGTCAAGAATAGGGAACCCAAAATTATCCATGTCAAGAATAGCGAACCCAACACCCTATGGTTTCGCTATTCTTAACGTGATCCAAAAATGGATACTTATAAATTCATTCGTCTTTTTCCAGAAAGATTCCTATTTGTGCACGGCCGTACGTCTGGACCCTACTGAGGACTACTTTATCAGTACGTAATCATATGGTAGTTAACCCCCAAAATTAATTACATAGTAATAATAGCATTTAAAGCATGTTGTTAAATTTTCATCATTACGGAATACACACACACACACACACACACACATATATATATATATATATATATATATATATATATATCTCTCAGACATGGGGCTGAGGCCAGGCCTCCGCCTCGAGGCCGGCCTCGGGCATATTTTGCAGGTGGACCTCAACAGTGGCCTTGGCCTCCAGGCCAGATGAAAAGTGGAAAGGCCTCGTGACTTTCGTGAGGCCTTAGGGAATCCTGATTTGTTTTGTTCTGTAATTTTCAACCCCCAGTAGCGTTGGGGTGGAGATTCTTCAGGTGGGCGTGCTCGGGGTAGATATTCTCCAGGTGAGGACCATGACCTGACAGGTGACCGTATGTGGCGGCATACTTTGATAAATATTATTCAGACAGGTGACTAGTCAGGCGGCAGTCTTTGATAAATACTATTCAGTTAGGTGACCAACGGATTAGTGGCAGGTCACTGTGACGTTAGGTACATAAATATTATATACTATGTCACGGTAGACCAATTGAGGGGTCTCTCGTCTTAAGGTACCTAAGCGCCAAAATTAAAATTCGCCAGAAATCGCCTTCAAAGTTCAGCAATATTTTGGCAATAGTATCTCTGTTATTAATTGAGCTAGAACGTTCATTTTTGGCTAAATTAGAGTTCTAAGTATGCTAATGAAGATGTTGATGAGTTTTTGGAATAGATTTCATATTTTATATTTTATATATATTTTTTTAAATTTTTTGATTTTCTTATTATGCCGAACTTTGGGTGAACCTTTGGCTGGCGATAGAGGTGAAAAAGGTAGTTCGCTTCATAAGGTTTTCAACAAAGGTGGGCACCCAGGCCTCAAAAAGGACCGACGGTCCAGGTTCCGGTCCTTGCCTCAAACTGGACCGACGGTCCCGGTCACGGTCCTTTTTGAAGATAGGACCTAGGAACGACTCGGTCCTCGGTCCTTATATATAATATAAGTGAAAAATTTGATTAAAATGAAAAATTGCCGGGATTGCCCCGGTTCAGTTCTTCCGCTAGGAGCTCCAGTTGCTTGACTTGAAGTTGAAGCACTAACATCAGTAAATTCTTCGTCTCCTCCAGGTGTTGAAACAAGTTTCAGTTCAGTCTCAGTCTCTTTCTGAGTCTTCTGGAGGAAACGATCCATCTTCTTTAGAACTTCAAATAATCACTAAACACACTAAAATCACTAAAAAAGACCGTCCGGAATTGCTTAAAAATGGACCGTCGCTCCTCATTTCGGTCCTCACTGAGGAAATGACCGACTTTCCCGCTCACGGTCCTTAAAAAGGACCGAGTTCCTGGAGTTCGGTCCTTTTGGAACTCGGTCCTGCCCACCTCTGGTTTTCAACCATACTGTTAGTGTCGTAAGGTCATTATAACCCAAACCACGCGATAGAGGAAGGGTGAAAATAGTGATATCCATCAAAAACACGTTTTCGCCTGTGGTGGCGCTTAGGTACCTTAAGACGCGCGACCCCTCAATTGACTTAATGTAGCAAAACTAATGTGGGAAAGCAATCTATCAGTTGGTCATCAGTTGAACTGAGATCATATCATATAATGTGTTTGCGTTATTTATGTGTATAAACTATTGTACTATATCTATTTCTATAACAAAAAATAGGCCAAACTAGAGAAGAATACCACTTGGTATACTGATAACTAGCTACTAGCGTCGATAATTTTGTTTTTTGACCGTCGTAAATTGTAACATATAAACTTCTAAATATATGATTTGAAATGAATATACAGTATAATATCGGATGCAAACAATAATTTTGCTAATATCGGCATTATAACCAAGATGTAAATTGTTATATTGCTTGCAAATAATTTTTTCGGTCTTTTTCATTTACATTAATAATATAAAGTATTATACATATAACTTTAAAAATGTCAGATAATGGATAATATCAGGTGCAAATGTACTCTTGAATCAAATTACATACATAACATGTTGAAATATCGGGTACAAATATATTCTTAATATTATCGTTATTATATTGCAAGTATATTAAAAGAGAAATAAGAACTGCATGAAATGAGAAATAAAAAGCTATTGGGCTAATGTATGGTGCCCAGGAAATCTTGTTCTGGCAACTGTGTCTGACTATGTGACCCGGCACGTGTAAACACATACCGTGTCGGTGTTGTCGTGTCGCCACGTGTGATAGATGAATGTGCTTAATAATTACCTTTTATTAGGTAAGTGAAGTGAGCTATGTCTTTGTTTATTAATTTTGAGTAAAATCTTTCTTTTCCTTATGGATTTCAAAAAAAGAAGAGATATAGGCTAGTGTGAGGTTACAGTAGGTTACCTTTGGAAGAGCTTTAGGCCTAGGCTAAGGTAGATTGTCGAGACTTCCCAAAGCATGGAGCATTGGAGCAGCTTATTCGTAAGAGATTTCGAAGTGAGTATCTGCCCCAGAGGTGCAAATACCACATTCGTTACACCTGTGTGTGTAAATACCTTAGGCCTCGTGAGGCCTCCTCTAAAAAGGCCTCGGCCTCGAGGGCTTTGAAAAATGTATGTCCTTGGCCTCGGCCTCGAGGGCTTTGAAAAATGTATGTCCTCGGCCTCAAGGGCTTTGAAAAATGTATGTCCTCGGCCTCGAGGCCTGAGGCCAGGCCTCGTCCCCATGCCGAATATATATATATATATACACATTTTTTTTCCGTGATATATTTCCAACTTAGCATTTTCAGAGATTTCATTTACATTCTATAAAAATGTTTTTGTATGTTGTAAGACAGTATTTGGGTGCGTCTAATTTTTAGAAAGAACTTCGCTGATATTTATTGTATAGCGTGACTGTCATCTTTTGGGATTTAGGGTTGCAGAATTCGAGACAAAATCACTTCCTCGTCTGAACATTACATAGACAGCCAAGACAAGGCAAACCCCTGAAATGGTATTATTGAATTTCTTAATGTTTTCTCTTCATGTTTTCAGTGAATGAAATCATACCCATCCCCTCAGTGTGTAGCCCTCCCTTCAGTGTGGATAGCTGGTTCTGTCCCATTTAAACAATTTGATAAAATCCTAAAAGAAAATAGCGTACATTGATTTAATACTAAAACTTATTCTTACTTAAAAACAGATTTAAAGTTCGTCATATGAAGTTGAAAAGTTCATGATGAAGAAATTTCAAACTTCATATCCGTGATGAAACCACTAATTGTTGGGTGGTCTTTCTGACACGCGTCACGGGATAGGATAATGAGGCGGCAAATAATTGGGTTTGCAACATTTTTGCAATTTTGTATAGTTTTGAAATTTCCTGCTCACGTAATTGGAGTAACAGTTATTACAAATGTGTTAAAAATAAAGATAATTTTTTTTTTTTTTTTAAATAACCATTTCATTACAGGGTGTAACAAAAGTTCGTTCTCATAAGGAAATAAGATATAACAGAATTGAAAGAAAAAAATAGTTTTAACTATACATTACAAACAATACAATCAACTTACCAATTAATCCAGTACATGCTCAAATTGCGTTCCATGTAGCCGTTGACGCATTTCTACTCGTCTTTGTAAGCTGTCGATTACGTTTCGAAGTGTTTCCGCACTAATTCCGTTACATTGATCTGTAATTTTTTCTTTTAACTGCTGGATCATTCGAGGTCTTGACTCATAAACAACGGACTGTAAGTGGCCCCACAGGTGGGGCTTTAAGTGGCCACATTACCAATAACCTAACAGTGTTGCCACGTGATACATACAAACTCATCATGATCAATATATTTTATTTCCCTACGAGAACGGACTTTTGTTACACCCTCTATATATATATATATATATTGGGTGATTTTTTAAGCACGTGACACTTTAAAAGGTTTGTATTTTTTTTATTAACTGAAATAAAAGCAGGAAATTTTTACTGTACCTTCTCTACACATGGGAAATTACTCCCCTAGTGCAAAACATATTCCATGTGATGTTCTCTCAGCTCATTAACTCTTTGTACACGAACAACAAAATTTTGTAGTATTCTGGACAGAGTATCTGTTGAAATTTGAGAAATTTCTTATTCAGTTGTGATGGTTTCAATAATTCTTCTATCGTGTGTGGATTCAGTTTAAACATTCTTATCTTTTAAACAACCCCATAGATAAAATAGATAAAAGTTACAGGGGTTTAGATGTGATGATGTTGGTAGCCATGATATTCCTTTATCATAAACCACGGGGAATCTGTTGGATAGGATTCTTCCAACTAGCGTATCGTGTAAGTATTGTGAACTGAGAGGACATCACGTAAAGCATGTTTTGCACCAGGGGACTAATTCCCCATGCGTAGAGACGGTACAGTAAAACATTCATGCTTTCATTTCACTTACTAAAAAAATACAAACCTTTTAAAAAATCACCCGATATATATATATATATATATATATATATATATATATAGAGAGAGAGAGAGAGGAGAGAGAGAGAGAGAGAGAGAGAGAGAGAGAGGATCAACTTGTAGCACGTTTTGAAGTGCATTTGAAGGCTCCGTAGTACATATCATTGGGGAAGCGGAATGAAACTCTAACTTGTCTCAGTTAGGGTTGGATCAAGCTAAGTTAGGTTTCGGCTAGGTTAGGTTAGGTTAGTTTAGATTAGATAAGGTGATATTAGGATTAGTTAAAATTATGGTCAAAAGTAGGTCAAATTAGTTAATGTTGTGCAAACAAATATAAATACATTTTAGCATTATCGTTTGTAGAAAACCTGAACGAAATATGTTAGTATAAAGTCGACTTTGCGGGCGATCGCCCTTGGCCACTCCTTCCTACAAAAAAAAAAAAAAATAATATATATATATATATATATATCGTAAAGAACGACGCTTGTATAGGAGAACATTCCGCGCAAGATGAGGAGGGAGAACGAACAAATGAAAAAATGAGGTAACCACCCGGGAATCGAACCCGGGATCTTCCGATTGCCGGTCAGATATGATAACCACTACACCATGGTCCTCACTCGATCAGAAGTCGTGAGGACCATGGTGTAGTGGTTATCATATCTGACCGTCAATCGGAAGATCCCGGGTTCGATTCCCGGGTGGTTACCTCATTTTTTCATTTGTTCGTACTCCCTCCTCATCTTGCGCGGAATGTTCTATACAAGCGTCGTTCTTTACGTTAATTATACTGCGTGTTCTTTGCAGTTGAAATGTGTATATATATATTGTCATAATTTGGAACTCAATTTAGATAATTTATTCTGTTAACTTCTTGTACTTTACAATATTATTATTATCATTATTTTAATATTTCTAATATTAATTTTACTTTTTGAACTTAAAAAAATAGTCGGAGGAAAAAGTATCTTGAAAGAATGAATATTGAATTTCGAAAGAAGTCTTTTTGATTATTTTTTTGAATAACACGAAATACCGCAACGGCAATGACGTAACAATTTTGCGATTTATTTATCAAGCTATGTCTATCGTATACGTTGTTGTGAATTCAAAATTTGCATAAATTCCTTTCGTGTAATTTATTTTATGGGCAACGAAACCACTTAAATTATAGCTTAAAATTGTTTATAAACTATAACCCTTTGGAATGTATTTTACAAAACTGTTGATACTCTTTGTAGCCGGCTATGAACCAAATTCTACGAAGGAAATAGCTCACCACATGATTCTGACTGGGTGTTTGGAACCTGGTTCCCTTCATGACGTTTGGAGTTGCGGGGACATGACCAGAAAGGAGCCAGGAGCAGACTTAGCTTCGACCTGCAAGAAAAATTCTCAGGTATAACTATAGCACGAGTGCATGACATAGCTGACACAACATACCGGTACTTCCTCTTAATTTTCATTTTAAATTTTGAGTACGTAGTTCATCAATATATATATATATATATATATATATATATATTATATATATATATATATATATATATATCACTTTCATCGTTTGCATCAGCCTATGGCAATAACGGGAATGAGGGGTAACGATCTCTACCCATTATACCAAGGATGATATTTTATTTTCTTATTTTGAATTTATGAAGACAGAATTTGCGAAAGAGGCAATAAAGATGATGGAATGGTCATTCTGCAGAAAATGACATGGCCTGAAGTTGAATTGAAAAATACATTTTTTCTAGTGTATTTTTAGTGTGCTCTGTTCAAATATGACTACATTTCTTGTGCAAATGAACAGAAACACGTGTTTGGGCCATGCAATGACAACTGTATTTCTGTTCATTTGCGCAAGAAATGAAGGTCATATTCAAACAAAGCACATCAAAATACACTTGAAAAATGTATTTTTGACTACATTTTATACAATAAAGCATAACTTAACAACGACGCATTACCACAGGAAACGTGCAAAACACCTCAGAATTAACCAGAAAAGTTTGCTCTCGTCATTTTCGTTTAAACTAACGAAAATATCACGACTTAACCTAACCAATCATCAAGGGCGTACATTTGACCTAACCAGGCATTCAGTTGACCTAACCGGGCATTCAATTAACCTAACCGGGCATTCAATTAACCTAACCGGGCATTCAATTAACCTAACAGGTTAATATTGGTTATTTCACCTAAATATCTTCTGATCTTTTCGTATTATCATCTAGGGCACATGACGAATCAAGTCCTCAAAGTCGAAACCACACGAACGGCACGTCATAATTCTATCACAAACACGACCAAACTGAATCCAATTAGAAAAAAAAAATAGCTAAAACAGAAACCAAGAAACTAATTAAGTCGCAGAGTAACATGACGTCATACCACCCCCGACTACAAATACACTAAATATATATATATATATATTATATATATATATATGAAAATTATTTCACGAAAGTGACACGTGAAAAATATTTATGATGAATAAAACCACGAAGGGAAAAGAAACAAAGTGGTGCTCAAGCGCTTTCGTCTAATGACATCTTCAGGAACACTGGAGTGAAAGGAGAGTTCAAGACAATATATAGGGTACAAAAGTAAACATATATATATATATACATATATATATATATATATACACACACACATTTAACTGCAATGACCACGCAGTATATTAATGTATAGAAACGACGTAAGTATAGAGCAGCGTTCTGCACACGAGGAAGAGAAATAACGAACAAGTGAAAAATGAGGTGAACCGCCCGGGAATCGAACCCAGGATCTTCCGATTGCCGGTCAGATGCGCTATCCATTACACCACGGGCCTCGATCAGTCATAAGTCGAAATTCTCCTACATTTGTTCGTTATTTCTCTTCCTCGTGTGCAGAACGCTCCTCTATACTTACGTCGTTTCTATATATATATATATATATAATATATATATATATAGTAAGTATAGAAAAATTGTGGGAGGAGCAAACACATTTGTACGGAAAAATGACAATTTTAGCACTGCCCGAAATTCAACATAAATTCAAATGGTTTGTTTCCAGCCCATTTTTTATAGTTATTGTCTGAATTCAGACAATAACTATAAAAAATGGGCTGGAAACAAGCCATTTGAATTTATGTTGAATTTCGGGCAAAGTGCTAAAATTATTCAGACAATAACTATAAAAAATGGGCTGGAAACAAGCCATTTGAATTTACGTTGAATTTCGGGCAAAGTGCTAAAATTGTCATTTTTCCATACAAATGTGTTTGCTCCTCCCACAATTTTTTCTATACTTACTATATATATATATATATATATATATTATATATATATATGTTTACTTTTGTAACCTCTATATTGTCTTGAACTCTCCTTTCACTCCAGTGTTCCTGAGGATGTCATTAGACGAAAGCGCTTGAGCACCACTTTGTGTTTCTTTTCCCTTCGTGGTTTTATATATATTATTTTAATGTACCGAAAATCATATTTCTTTTCATTTGCACAGGAAATGAAGGTTATATTTGAACAGAACACACCAAAATACACTAGAAAAATGTATTTTTTTAATTCAACTTCAGGCCATGTCATTTTCTGCATAATGACCGGTGGAATTTATGCAGTTGTTTGGTTTGTCACTTTGAGGCAGTGAAAGAATCCTCATACAGTCACTCTCTTATTTGCAGATTATGTACGCGTGGGCAAAAGACGCCCCTAAATTGATCCTACCTGAAGGAGTTGCTTTTAAAGTAGGAGGCAAAACGGACATCCAGTATTTGGTACTTCAAGTTCATTACGCCAGCGTTGAAAAATTCAAAGGTAGTTTTCCTTTGCCGATATTGTAGTGGATATTTTAATGACCTATTTAGACCCTCATTAGTAGTTATTTATACATACTTTATATAGTACTTTATATACAGTATATTAAATTCATTACTTAAAAATATTTCTCCGCTTACTTTCTTGATCAGGGAAATGGCGGTAGAGACGAACAGATGCAGCTCAGACTGAGTTAGCGAAAACACCTCCTTGTAACGTCTTTTCGATAAAGAGAGGGTTTTCGAAATGCCTAAGGTGTTTAGTAACGAGAGGTTCCGTTATAGTGGAGTGTCGTTATTGAGAGGTTTTACTGTATATATAAAACAGTCGGTGAAAAGTATAAAATATATAGATCCTCATCTTGTGCGGAACGCTCTTCTACACAAGCGTCGTTCTTTACATATATATATATATATATATATATATATATATATATATATATATATATATATATATATATATAATGTTAATGGTGTTCATAATGATAAACTTTATTGGCAGGATATAAATCTCATAAAATAGTACACTAGTACAATAGTACAATATTGTTGAAGGTAATAAATGATAAGATAAATCAATAATAAATAATAAATTTTAAAAACTAAAAATTAGGACTAGAAGAGAAATAAAAAAATAAGTCACGTATTAAAACGAGTAATAATAAAAATTATCTACAGCTTTAAAGACTACAAAAAGGCAAAAAAAATTGAAATAAAAATGTACACGTAAGCGGCAATACCAACCTGTATATGATAATGATGATAATGATAATGACAATGTTAATGTTTATTATTGTAAGGAGAGAGATAACAAAATAAAAAGGTATAGTGTCCATCAAGGTAATCAATGATACAAGTAATTAAACAGTAAATTAAAAAAAAGCAAAAACAAAAAAGGACTACGGTAATAAATAAATAACAAATACGCGTAAAGAAACGAGAAATAATAAAATTAATAACAGCTTCATAAACACAAAAAGTACACGTAATAAAATGAGTAATGCACCGTTAAGCGGAGCTATAGACAAACAATTTCATACCAAGAGGCCCACAATCTAGATGACATAAAGCAGGACTGATGAATAGCTTGGACAATTGGATTGCCTGAGTTTTGAATTCTTCGCATTAGACTCTATTGAGCACGTTTTGTTATCGCAGGGAGGCTTGGAACGTTGCGGTTAGCGAACATTTGAGAGATTGAGCATATACAGTATATATTCGTATATATGTATGTATGAGAGAGAGAGAGAGAGAGAGAGAGAGAGAGAGAGAGAGAGAGAGAGAGAGAGAGAGAGAAGTACCTCAAAAGGCCTTGCGGCCCATATCGAGGAGGTACCAATGGCAACGGGTGCCACGGAAAATTTTCTACACAATCAAATAGTGTGCAAGATTTGGTCTAACCTTTTCTTGAAGTGATCCACAGAGGAACTGTTCACAACTTCTGAAGGTAACCTGTTCCACGTGTCACAGATCTTATAGGTAAAGTAATTCCCACACACACTAGTCCTAAACCGTTTCAAATCCAACTTCCATCCATTGTTGCGAGTTGGGTTATCATTTAAACTAAACATACTTCTAAAATCGACATCGTTGAACCCGCGTAAGACCTTGAAAACCTTGATGAGTTGACCGCGCAGCCTCCGAGTTTCCATCGAAAACAAGTTCAGGGCGCATAAGCATCGATTGTAGCCCATATGCCTAACAGAAGGGATTAACTTTGTGGCCCTCGCCTGCACTCGCTCCAGCCTCTCACCTGAGGGTGGGCGACCAGAACTGCACAGCATACTCCAGGTGCGGCCGAACCAGGGATTTGTACAGAGAGAGCACAATCTCTGTTCCGAAACTGAAATTGCCTCCTCATATAACCCAACAGCTTCTGGGCTTTCTTTTCCACCTCTACGCACTGTTTCGTAAACTTAAGGTCGCTGCTAATTGGCACACCCAAGTCCTTTTCCAAATCAGTGGCCTCGATATTACTCCCCAACATCGAGTAGTCCGACTTGGGATTGTCGTAACCAATGTGCATCACTTTGCATTTACCCAAGTTAAACGGCATTTGCCATTTTTCGGACCACTCTCCTATCCTACCTAGGTCAACACGCAGTTGCTCGATCGTTTCGGGCGTCCCAACATTGGCCCCAAGCTTCATGTCATCAGCGAATTTGGCGATCCGACTGACGATGCGCGCGCGCGCGCGAGAGAGAGAGAGAGAGAGGAGAGAGAGAGAGAGAGAGAGAGAGAGAGAGAGAGAGAATATCGATATAGCGCGTATATGTATAATTGTATGTACATAAAATATAGATGTACCATCGGTTATACTGTTTAATTCTTTATAATTCTTTCTACTTCCTCCTCTGGAGGAGGAAATTATAGACACCAGTCGACAGGAAGTACTCTAGGGGGTACGTTAGGAAGGAAACAGGAAGTGTTGGAACTTCCGTTTCTCCTGTCCCTGTCCTCCTTGGCTAATCTTTTTCCGTGTCTCTAAACATCTAACAGTTATATTTGTAAATACAGGCCTGGCTGTAGTTAGGTTACTTTACATAGGTTAGACAAAATGTGGTTTTGTTAGGTTAGATTCCTTTACTGTTTGTCGTCTTTGTTTGGGAAGGTCCAAACAATTTTTGTTAAATTTTTGTATTGAGAAAAGTTTTTCGACGTCTCGAGAGTATTTGGTCCGTCGATCAAAATGTTTCTATGAAAAGGTCCCAGTGCTTGAAAGCATGAATGTAATCTAAACTGTAATTCTGTATGGTGTGATTACGAAGCTAAGAAATGTTTCTGTAAAAATCCTATAAAGTTATTTATATTTATTTTTAGATGGATACACGGATGATTCAGGAATTGTTCTTCATTATACAAAGACTCCGTAAGTACATTTCATTTTAAGGTCTCTTTGCTCATTCTTATGAACTCTTTCTTTCAGTTCCAATTTCTTCGATCCAATTGCAGTTTTAAAGGTAATTTCTAATGTAAAAATTTAAGTGTATTTGAATCATTTACATTATGACAGCTAAGAAATCAAAGTATATACTATGTTCTACAGTATATAAATACTGCAGCAGATTTTACTTTTGTTAAACTTTACTTTAGAGAACGTTTTTGTACAAGTGGAAATACTGTATACGATATTTAAGACTCGCTTCATAAATTAGTTTACGTACAATCCAGAATGAGAATACTCTACATTACTTATGAGCGTTTTATCGAGTCAGAAAAATACATATTTTTCCTTCAGTTTTATAGGATTTCTTGGGGCAAATTAATTACAAAATTAAGAAAAATATTAATACTGTAAACTTTAAGTATTCCCAGGACTACAATTATTAAGTATTTCCAGGAATACAAAGGACTTTAACTCCTTTGTATTCCTTTGTATTTAATTAGAAAACTTCTGTTGTGCTTTTGAAAACTTTTTCTGTTAAACGCACTTTGCGAAATAACCTCATTTCATTTTTAATCAATTAAAGGCACTATGTCGTGGTCAGTGTCGTAACACCGCTTCCCGTCGATCAGCGAAGTTAAGTGACATTGAGTCTGGAGGGTAGTTGGATGGGTGACCGCCCTCTGCTTCCAGATTATGTAGAGCAGTGGTTCTCAAACTGGGGTACGGCGTACCCCCATGAGTACGCGAGGGAATCTTAGGGGGTACGCGAAGGGGTCCTGAAAATATAACCCTTTTAATTTTCTATACGATTAACAAACGGCCACGAGTCACACGGTCGTAAAGAAAGTAAAAATCCTCTCTCTCTCTCTCTCTCTCTCTCTCTCTCTCTTTCTCTCTCTCTCTCTCTCGAAAATCCAGAAAATCCCGTGAAAGAATTTAAGGGGTACAGAAGAGGAAAAAGTTTGAGAAGCGCTGATGTAGAGGGACCCGTGGTTCGGATCCCTTGTAAAGATGTAGGTCTCCGTCTTAGATCTTAGATGTTGCGAAAGAGGTTAAATAATCGCATCATTACATTTCATTTAATTAAAGTATAAACTGTAGCAGTTTGGTTTCCTTCTCATTTCAAGTGTTTTTGTTCTAACATAAATAATTATTGTGAAATTGGACTATTTATTTAATTTAATTTGGCTCTTAAGCTTTACTGGACTCTTAATTAAAAATAAACACAGTTATTAATAATAATACTTAAATTATGAATAAGAATTATTAATTAGAGCATGTATTAATCTTAAATTATTATTATTATAGATATAAAACAAATACAATGTCATTATTGAAGGTGTGATACTCAATACTATACAACATGGGTTCTCAATCTTTTTCTTCTTCTATATCCCTTGATTCTGGATTTTCGCGAGGAATAGAGCAGTTTTACTTTCTTTACGACCGTGTGATTTGTGGCCGTTTGTCAATCGTATATAAAATTAAAAGGGTTATATTTTCAGGACCCCGTCGCGTACCCCCTAAGATCCCCTCGCGTACCCCAGGTTGAGAACCAATACTATACAGACAAATCAGTATTAATAACAAGTAATGTATACTTCATCCTAGATTACACACGAGAAATGAATAAGTAATAAAGTAATATACATTTAATCATAGATTTTTATTAGTATTCCTATTATTTTATTAATTGAGATTTCAACTTGGTTTTAAACGAATTTACATTCACAGTTTTTTTTATATTAGCATGCAAATCATTCCATAGTTTCAATCCAATGAAAATGAGTAATGTTTGAGATGAAGACAATCTAAATTGAGGTATAACATGTTTTGATCTATTTCTAGTCTCATAGGAGTGGATTTCTTGATTTACAAAATACTTATTTACCTATTTTAAGTTAATGATTTTGTTCTTATGCTTCTAAATAAAAATAAAATGTGCCAGTTTGATTACATCTTTGAGCTTTAGTAGTTTTAGCTCTTTAAATAATGTACTAGAATGATCATGGAAATTAGCATCAAGTAATAATCTTATTGCTCGTTTTTGGATGACAAAGATACTGTTTAAAACGTTGTCAGCAGAATTTCCCCAAACAAAGGTACAGTATGTTATATAAGGAAGAACAAGAATATGATAAGAGTTAATAAAACCTGTTTAAGGACTACATTGCTAAGTTTAAACATTATAGCAACGCTCTTTGAAATCTTTTTTGAAATATAATTTACATGATCACCGCATTGCAAATTCTTGTCTAGTAGCATTACACGAAAAAAATCTTGTTACAATACACTCCATTACAGCGATGTCATCAACATTTAGTTCATCAAGATACAAATTTCGTTTATTAGTAAAAATCATGAAATTTGTTTCACTGATATTTAGGAAGAGTTTATTGGTGGTCAACCATTTTATTACATTGATAAATTCTGATTTACATATATTCTTAGCTGAATTAACATCTTTGCAAGAAAAAGAGACAGTTGTATCATCTGCAAACATTATATAGTTAAGTATATTAGATGAGCGTAGAAGGTCATTTATATATAATAAAAATAACAGTGAACCCAAAACTGAGCCCTGTGGTACACCATGTTTGACAAGCGTTTTAGTTGAGCAGACCTTATTTACTGATATAAAATGATATCTGTTGGACAGATAACTTTTAAACTAATCACTGATTGTTCCTCTGAAGCCGTAATAATATAATTTGTTAAGTGGAGTATCATGGTTAAATGCATTGTTAAACGATGCAATGTTAAACACCATTCTGTCTTGCCAAACTCTGAAAAAGTCCTAATATTACAGTATCTGGACGCAGGAATTTCGTTATTACATGTATAATAGAAAATGCATTCAGCCATTTTTCGCTTTATATGATGTACTGCTTCAGATGATGTCATAATGTCCGTTACAAAATTGTGTTTGCTGAGCGATGGATTGAGTTTTTAACTCGAACCTAAATGGGAAATCAATTATTTTGTTCAATGAAGTTAAAGCTATCGGATTTTTAAATTTTTATTCATGCGAACTCATTTACGAAAGCTTTGTTCTTGCAGACAACCAAAAGCTGCTGGAGTTCTTCTGCTGGGGACTGGCGGTCGCATTCTCCCTCATTCGATCGAATACATGGAAACGGCATGTACCATCAATGAAAACATCGTCATTCACCCCTTCGCCTACAGGACACACACACACAACCTAGGTGCTTAATGAATACTTATCCTCTCCTCCGCGTGGTTCATAAAATTCCCTCTAATCCGATTGATATATAGAGTGATTCAAATTACATACTTAGTTGAAAAACGTATATTTAGAGAAACAAGGAAACTCTCGCAAAGCAAAATATACGATTATTGAGACTAGTACTGGAAATTATGTTTGCAAAAAGAGATAATTCCACTCTTCAGGCCATTTTCACATGTACACCACTAATTTCAATGCTCTTGAGCCACCTGAGCACGACTTCATTAGCAACATTGAACAAGGTTTATGTAGAAATTCTTCGAATAACAGAAGTTTTGTGTTCTTCTATGATAAATTGGCCAAATTTCGGGATTTTGTTGCATAAACTTTGGACTTCACTTTGGATTTCACGTGTTCCCACAGAGAGAAATCCAGTGGGATCAAGTCAGGTGATTGTGCAACCCAAGAAGTAGGTCTGCGTCTCAAACTCACAGATCCACCAATCAGGAAAGTGCTGATCTAAGAGCTGTCGGACCTCAAGTGTGAAATGGGGTAGCGCTCCTTCCTATTGAAAGATAATTTCATCGAGGTTGTAATAGTCTTCTGATTGAAACAAAGGAAACTTCTGGAGCATTTCATGATAATTTTCCCCACTGACGTTCGTTGTTTGTCCTTTAGCATCTCGTAAGAAGAAAGGCTCAATGATTCCTTTGGCCGAGAGAGCATACCAAACAATAAATTCTGGTGTATGTCGCTCATGTTCACGACGTGCTCTTGGGTTTTCAAGTCCTCTGATACGACAGTTATGCCTGTTAACTTTCCCAGACACCTAAAATGTCGCTTCACTACTAAACCAGATACTGTCCAAACAAGATGGATAGCGTTCGAAATGATAAAGCAAGACCTCGTACATTTCCACTCCTTTTTGTCTTGATCCACATCACGTAATTCATGCACCGAAGGGGATTTTGTATCCTTTTAATGTCCTTCTTGAGTATCGTTGAATGATAGAGTAACTTATGTCCAGTTCCAAATCTGCACGTCTGACTATAACGGGAAAATGCTTCCTCAATCACATACTCATTCTCTTCTGATTGAGCTGGCCTCGGACGTCTACTGCGAAGTTTGTTCATAACCGAACCGGTTTCTATAAATTTCACAAGAAGAGCGAGAGTTTAAATATATTAAATTATTATGATGATGATGATGATGATAATGATAAACTTTATATATTTGTTATATATTTATAATATTGATTAGATTTATAATATTAAGTTACATATATAATATTGTGATTCAAATTTATTGACACAAGGTGAAATCGGATTGGTAAAATAGGGAAGGGGTACGTGAATAGTAAACCAATATCTAAGGGGCACGCGGGTAAAAAAACAAAAATTGAGAAGCACTGGTTGAGAATATCCATCCAAATTAACATCCTGTATTCTCGTTATGCAATTTCCGCTTCCTGCAAAAGCAAATTAGGCATGAACCTTTGAATCACTCCGTATACATATTGGTTTGATTTTTTCTCTTTTATCTCTCTGAATAAAGAAATTAAACTAAAACTAAGTAACTAATAATTACATAAATAAGTAACTAAAATGTAATTAAATACTTATTTATTAGCATATTTATTCTATTCTATACTTTACAGAAGCTTCAGTAAATTTATTATACTGTAAAACGAATAACGTAAACTGGGGTAAAATTTTGTTTGAAGTCACCCCGTGTCCGAAACACGAGGTGACTTCGGACGAAATCTGAGTAAACCTAAAACGTTTTACTATTAAATAGCTCGTAAATGAAATAAGTAAACAAAAACTCTGTTTGCATCAGAACATTCTTCTTCTATTTCTTATTCTTATTATTTCATTTAGGAGCTATTCAATAGTAAAACTTTCTACTCACATTTTGTCCGAAGTCACTCCGGTTTACGGTATGTAATTAATTGGAGAAATAATTATAAAGTTTGTTATACCTTAATTCAAATACTCCACTTGAAAACTAACGAGGTAATCGAAACTTTAAAATAAAATTTTTAACATGTTTAACATGCTCAGTACCTCCTTAAATTTAAAGAGGAACAAGGCGGTATATAGTATTTATATTGCCTGTTGTGTAGTGGATGTCGACTATAAGTGAAGTGAAGACCCTGAACTGAGTGGGGAGGGAATTCGAATCCCCGATGACGCTGGTAATATAATACAGGAGTTAGAGTAATGAGTGGCGTTAGTTGACCTGAGCGCTGTGCCAGTCTCTGGCCATGTTTATTAGTGTCATTACGAAACTACTCAGAGCTGTTTTTAATGTTACTGATGTAAATTTAACATACTTAAAGATTTTTAACAACTTCACATACCTTACAGGACGAGTGGTTTCGGGATATAAAATCGAACGGGGGGACAGGGGACCTGTGTGGACCCTAATTGGAAAAAAAGATCCTCAATTGCCTCAGATGTTCTACACCATTCCCAACGACATGAAACTCTCCAAAGGGGATATGATAGTAAGAAAAATAAATGACTAATATACTATATATATATATATATATATACAGGGCGTCCCAAAAAAATGTATACACACTTTAAATAATTATAAAGGCAGTGTTTATTAAAATACATTTCATTTTTCAAAATGTAATAGAATCTACAGACATTATTTAATTGTTTTGTCAAACGCCTGTTTTCAAACTGACGTCCGTTCTGGTCCAGGCACTGCTGATAACGCGAAGCAATGGAATCGCAAACATCACGAAACATTTCGTTTGGTATTTGTGTGCATTCTCGTTCAATGGCTGCTCTCAATTCAGCGACTGTTGCAGGTTTTATAGCGTAGACTTTGTCTTTTAAGTATCCCCATAAAAAAAAGTCTAGTGGTGTGAGGTCTGGTGAACGTGGAGGGTATTCTACGAAACCCCTTCGTCCAATCCACATCCACATCGTGCCAAGTACCACTCGCAATACTCCACTCTTCGGTCCGGATCATCTTCATTAATAGCATGGACTAATCTTGGAATGTAACTTTTCCATTGACAGCGCTTCAAAATGCGTTGGACAGACGATTCTGAAATTCCTACCTCACGACTCGCTTGCCGCACAGATTTTCTTGGACTTTGGTGATACGTTTCCAGTACTCTTTCTTGCTTTGTGGGGCTTGTCGATGTCCGTGGTCTTCCGGAACGCTTCTTGTGGACATTCTGAACAGTTCCATCGGCTTCAAACTTATCTCTAATTCGAGTGATGGTAAGTCGCGTTGGTGGATCTGTTTGAAACTCCCTCCTAAACTGTCTTTGCACTTCAACTGCGTTTTCACACTTCCAGTAGCATTTTAGAATGAATTTCCTTTGTTCAAAGCTTAGTCTGACTGCCATTATTAATTCTAATGGGTTTAACTTGGAAAGAAAGAAACATCAATTGAGCTATCAGCTGTTAAAGTGTGTATACATTTTTTTGGGACGCCCTGTATATATATATATAATATATATATATTATATATATATATATATATATTATATTATATATATATATATATATATAATAATATATATAATATATATATATATATAAAACACAGACCGTGCATGGAACAAAGCTGGATCCTGTCTGCTTTGCAGATAGCTGGTGAGGGAAGCTATATTTATGGGACCTCTTTGCGAGTGACCCGTTGCCCACGTCGGGCTAGCATCATGAAAAAGAAAAACTATGGTATTTGTCATTTACCATTACTTATTCGGACTATAGTGGATTTAATTATCCCAGAAGAGTTCCTTGTTCCATGCACGGTCTGTGTGTATCATAAAAACTCAGGGGACCATTCTGAGTTCATTTCCATATATATAATATTATATATATATATATAATATATATATAGAGAGAGAGAGAGAGAGAGAGAGAGAGAGAGAGAGAGAGAGAGCGCTTTAAAATGGCTCGAAAAATGAAGTCGAATAGGACTTTCACCTAACCTTATAATTAATTTAAATAGGTGCAATTTACCTTTACCCAACTAACAAGAAAGATAGCTTGGCAGAGTTCGGTCATCTACTGTATAACCTTGGTTCTTTATCGAATAGTGTATGTCATTTCTTTCCGATCGAATCCGCTGCAAAGCAGACAAGTCTAATGATCCATTTTAGAATGTGTATTGCATCTGTTACACGAGTCCCTGCTTTGGATCAACACAAGAACCAAGCTGCAGCCTCCTCCTCTTCCTATTCCCAGATTTCATCTTCATACGAGGACGCAGCGGCTTCTCCCCAAGATGTCGTTAAATGAACATTCATACACCACTATATACCTACCCTCTCCACACATTCCTCTCTCTTACTATTCTTATCGCCTCCTCCCACTTCATACCTCTTTCAGAAACAATTTCTCTCACATTATCCATCTACCTTTTACGTGGTTTTCCTCTCATACGCCAATCCCGCTGTTCTGTCTTATAGGGCTTTTTCACTATACACTCCTCAACCATCCTCTCCACACGACCAAACGACCTAAACAAATTCTCACCATTCCTTCTCCCAAAGAGAAGGTCAAGCTGGTGGCCTCGCCTCTAGGCCTGGCTTGGTGGAGGAGCGAGTTGCTTTCCTGCGCTCTCCACCTCACATAGCCGGGTACACCCGGCTCATCTGGTACCGTCCTGAGCCAGGCATTACATATATATATATTTTTTTTTAACTTGTAATGAGAAGTAAATTTATTGGCATATTAATAAATATCCATTGAAAATGTATTGTACATTAAAGTATTCAGTCAACCATTACGCTCTCTTTTTATTTATACTTTATTTTATTGTTATTTTATATTTATAGGAAGCAAATCACATTTTTACTAAATTTTACCAACTGTATTTCTCTTTACGCTAAAATGATTCAATATTTTAAATGTGTAAATGTGAAAGCATGAATGAAGTCGTAAAACCAATATTCTTGCGTGTTGTCTCATTATATTTGAGTTAAATTACGATATTACCTTCATTTCGTAATGGAAATGTCAATAAATAAAATTATTTATCCCTAATAACATTAACAATAATGTAAACAGTGACATCGACAGTGATAATAGTATTGATAACAATGTTGGTAATAATATGATTACTACTTTCAGGCAGCGAGGTGTACCATGGAGAGTAACAGAGAGCGTGTAACGAGAGTCGGGTACGTATCATTATATATTTTTACTCGTCACGGCTGACACTAGTATTTCTCGAAATATGCCCAGTACGTTCCTTAAAATTGATTAAAACATCCACCAAATTTCACCAGTTCTCCAACGCCTCAAAGGGAAAATATAATTCTCAACGCGATTTATTAGACGATAGACAATGATATACTGTAAATTATTATGTTCACGTAAGAACATTAAGTTTAATCACAAATTTCTCCAAAGTAGTGTTTATTCTAGTGTTTTGTATATAGCTGTAGGGATCTTTTCAGTTTGACTGCCGCCATTGAAACATAATTAAATTCCAGCCTTCTTTAGTTAGCTTTATAAGGCTAACTAACAAAAATATCACGACCTAACCTAACCAATCGTCAAGGTCGTACAGTTGACCTAACGATTGGTTAGGTTAGGTCGTGATATTTTCGTTAGTTAGCCTTATAAGGCTAAGTAAAGAAGGCTGGGGGCACTCACCTCTTATGTTTCAATGGCGGCAGTCAAACGGAAAAGATCCTAGCTGTAGTTTTGAGCATTTTTTAAAATTAGATATTTACCTTTTAATTTTAGCAAAAATTACTCGTTTTTATGCACATTATTCCTTTTTTGGTTTGCATTTTCTGCATGACAGTTAAAATCATGAGAATTTAAGTTTTAGTTAGCTGTTTCTTTGTTTTGCACTTTCCAAACAGTAAATAAACATTAAGACAAACGAGGAACCAAAAAGAGTCTCTCTCTTTACTTTTACGAAAATGAGATTATTATTGCATACACCAAATAAATCTTTAGCAGTCTAAAAAATGAATCTACGCTATATTCTTTCTGTCGACATAGATAAAATAATTTAACCTAACCTAACTTAATTAACTCTAAAAAAAATATGTCGATAGAATATCACGTTCCAAAAATGTTGTTAACCCGAAAAAAAATAATTTGTACCATCGTTCTAAAATGTAGTGTACAGCCCGCAATCAAGCGCTTCCTAACACATTTTTTTATTATTATCGTAAATGTCATTTCCAAATGTAGGTATTATTTGTAAACAGTTTTTCAGGAATAAAGTAGTACCTTCACGTTCCTCTACGTCACAGTACGTCATAATTTATGAATAAAGTAGCACTTTCAAGTTCCTATACGTCACAGTACGTCATAATTCATGCATAAAGTAGTACCTTCATGTTATTATAGGTCACAGTACGTCATAATTCATGCATAAAGTAGTACCTTCACGTTCCTATACCTCGCAGTACGTCATAAGAATAAAATAAGGCTTTTGGGGAATGTTTTATATTGGATTTATTAGAAGCATAAGATTTCAGCCTATTCTTTTATATATATATATATATATATATAATATATATATATATATATATATATATATATATATATATTGTGTATACGCCTTTGATAATCACTTTCAGATTTTTTAGTTAAAAGTTAAACAGATAGAAAAATAATGAAGATATGCTGTATATTATAAATTTATAATCTTGTTCAAGATTCAGTAGGAACTACTAAGCTCGTATGTCAGTTTGTTTATAAAATTCCTTCGTCAAAAATGGGTTGAAACATAAACTAAATATGGAGTTTACATGTTTAGAAATTACTTTTTCTAACGAGATATTTATACCAAAATATACATGTGCGCTCGAAATTACTCATACCTACTGCACACTAATATATACTGTATATACTCACAAATATCATAATAAATGTAAAATAATGAAACAAAGATTGGTTTTTCCCTATATATTTAATCTTTAAAGACATTCGAAGACAGTGGGATGTTGTTATCATATAAAGTATATACAGTATTACATATAAAATAGTGACAGTCACATATTCATACCACTGTGTTTATTAATTTGTAGAAGCTCCTCATGCTTCTCTCGATTGCAAGAATTGTCACTTTCTTTCAACTAACATTTGATATTTGATAAATGGGCTGTTCAACCATTATAAACAATATATTGTTCAAGTTCCTGCGAGTCTGAAGGCTTTCGCTTGTGGACACCATTCTTCAAATCTTCCCACACTGAAATCAGACTTTCTGCCAAAGTGCGATCCTTTTTAGACGGAAAAATGTTTCTATGAATCATTATAATAGTAATATTCCATTGGACCTACTAAAATAAGTCCGTTGTGGAGAGTTCCTTCCTTTTGTTTATTTTTGAAGAAGCATTTTTATCACACGAGTAATTCATTTAGCACCAAACTCTGCAACTTTGCGTATCTTTATTATAAAAAGGATGTATCGTGGCTATTCCATTTATTGCTTCGTTCGTTCAGTCACTCAGGGTGTGATCGCCTGACCTATAAATAATTTGAACAGTTATAAATTTTTGAATACTTTGAGAACACAACTCATAAACAAAAAATATATGAAAATAAAAACCCACTCTAATAGACAGAGTTTATTTCCACGACGGTTTTTATTTTCATATTTTGACCTTCACGTAGAAAAAAGTGGTTTTTTGCATTTATTAAAAAAAAATATATTTGGTCGAAGTAATTTCAACATAAATGTCCTTTGCTGATTAACAATTTTCATCACTTTTCAAAAATTTAATTCCAATGAAATTTCCTTAAGTGAAATGTAAGTATGTGAAGCAATATTATACAGGGTGTACATAAAGTCAGGATCTATTTTTGTGAAGCACTTGGAAATTATATGGAATTCAATCATAAAATGATAAAGTGGTAACATTTATTAAATAATTAAGAGTAGGATTCGACGTGACGCCCATCAGTATCCCTGCACAGCTCAAATCGTTCCGCAGCACTTCTAAACACATTCTGGAGCATTTGCGGGGTTATGTTATCTGCAGCAGTTCGTATACGTGTACGTAAGTTTTCAAGACTCGTAATCTTCGTCTGATAGACGTGCGATTTGATAAAGCCCCATGCAAAGAATCTAAAGGGGTTAAATCTGGTGATCTCGCTGGCCAAGGTCTTAAGTTGCTTCCGCGTCCGATCCAGCGATTTGGAAAACGTCCATTTAGATAATCCTGAACAATTTTGGCATAGCGACAAGGAGCACCATCATGTTGATAGACGACGGTACTAACAATCCTATCCCGTCGTCTATCAACATGATGGTGCTCCTTGTCACTATGCCAAAATTGTTCAGGATTATCTAAATGGACGTTTTCCAAATCGCTGGATCGGACGCGGAAGCAACAGACCTTAGCCAGCGAGATGACCAGATTTAACCCCTTTAGATTTCTTTGCATGGGGCTTTATCGAGTCGCACGTCTATCAGACGAAGATTACGAGTCTTGAAAACTTACGTACACGTATACGAACTGCTGCAGATAACATAACCCCGCAAATGCTCCAGAATGTGTTTAGAAATGCTGCGGAACGATTTGAGCTGTGCAGGGATACTGATGGGCGTCACGTCGAATCCTACTCTTAATTATTTAATAAATGTTATCACTTTATCATTTTATGATTGAATTCCATATAATTTCCAAGTGCTTCACAAAAATAGATCCTGACTTTATGTACACCCTGTACATATATCAAATTTTGTTGAATTGTCACTTGACAAATGGATTGAGAGGGATTTGACATAAAAACTAAATTACAATTGCTTAAATATTATGTATTTTATTATGCATCTTATGCAAAGTTTAATAGTAAGTTTGCTTTCGGTGCAGGGACTTTGCGCAGGCCAGTCCAAAACACTTCTTTTCCGATCTTGTAACCACCTTTTAGTAGATTTTGTTGTAAGTTTGCCGTCATTATCGTGTTGGAAGACCATCGTCCACTAAGACGGAGGACCTTAAATTGCTTACAAGAATCTGTTGCTATTTCTCGGAATCCAAACTGCTGCTTATTCATACTTGATTTCCAGTGTCGGAAGAGGAAAGACAACCCCATAAGTGATCGGCTACTGTGCTTTATGGTCGAAAACGTATTCTTTTCGCTGAAAACTTCATTCTCTTTTCGCCAAATATAACATTGATTTTTTCCCTAAAAAGCTCTACCTTCGTATCATCGGTCCATAAAATTTGATCCTAGTAATCTTACTGATTATTTAGATGTATCTTGGAAAACTACATCTTAAATTTATGCTATTGCTTCAAGATTTCAGTTTGGGGGAGTTCTACTGCGTAGACAAGCGTCACTTAGAGTCTTGGCGACTGAAACATGATGTTCTGATGGTGATAGATCCTGTTTAATACTTGAAGCTGTTCATCTGTATTGTTGCTGACGTCACAGATGTATTTTTTGGCTGGTTCCGTCAAGGAGGTCTCCTTTTTTTTCTTCCTCTCCCAGGCAAAAGTTGCTTATGACACACATCCTCTTCCATTTCTTTATCATGAAGGCAACAATCGAAACGGGGCTGATGGATTTTTCCAAACTTCTTGTACCGAGTGAAATGGGAATCGACAATTTTTCTTCGAAGGCTTTCCGACAGTTCTTTTGTTTCTGCAATAATCGAATAAACGCTTAAATGATATCAATGAGAATTCCAGCTCCGTTTACACCTAACGTTGATTTAGAATGTTCTCTTCGCATCGTTGCCTCATGTTGAGGGAATTACAAATTATCTAGACATGGCAACGTTTATTTTGTGCCACCCGGAAGTAGACTGCGAATGGTTACCACTCCAAGAAACCCCAGAAAATATACTACCTTTAGTAGAAAACGAAACTAAACCCATATTGCTGAAACATGTTCCGAAGAAACAAAAAAGAAAATGTAGCAAACTCGAAGGGAAAATCAGAATGTTAATTACACACCAGAAACAAACGGTAAAAATATCGGTTGATGCAAAACGGACGCAAGGAGAATTAAGCTAGGATAAAATATACACGATATAGAAATGAACTTAAAACAAACAATCATCCGCAAGATAAATGAGGAGGAAAAGAAGGTAGCAGAAAACATAAAAATAACCCAAAAGTATTTTTTTCATCTTTTCGAAAAGGAAAATGGAATATAAAGAAAGTGTTGGTCCATTAAAAGATGGAATAAAGAATAAACAAATGACAGAAAAAACGAGCGAACTGCCATTTAAGAAACAATATAACTCTGTTCAGCACCCTTAAGACCGAGATGAAAATAGAAAATGAATCCGGATGAATTCTTTCACTCTGGACAGATGAGACAAAGTACTTTACCCAGGCGATAGGGATGTCGTCCAGATAAGCCCTAGCGAATTTTCGTCTGTCGACTTTGTGTTTCTTCGACAACAGTGGCTTTCATCGTGCGACCCGTTTTTCGTATTGTGAACAATGAACGTGTGTGTTAATGCTTGCCAAATATCCTTGAAGGTCTTTAGATGTCACTCTTGGGTTACTGCTAACCTCAAGAACGAGTCTTCCAATCATCCTGAGTGAGATCTTTGGTGGTCGGCCAGTCTTGGGCAAGGATGTCGTCGTCTTTATGTCCCTCCGTTTGTAAATAATTTGACAAAGAGTTGACACATAGTTTCTAGGCGTGATACCCAATGCTTTTTATGTTATCTGCACCAAAATGATGCCTGAAATGCAAAGGAGACTAATTACAAAGCTGATCAATCACATTAGAATAATATCAATACATTCATATTAGGAATGCTACCTTAGAGGGAATAAAATATGTAAGCAAAGCACCTTCGTTCAAAACATTTATGACGATACATAAATAAATCTCTGCTTTCCCGCTGCCTCCATTTTACAATTGAACGCACAAAGGTTTCCATATGCATTATACACGCGCAAACTGCTTTCGAATAGTAGGATAGTGTTCGCAGATATGCAAAAGATTTAGCATATGTAGGTACAAAAAATATTCCACAGCCACAGCCATACAAATCGATTGCAATAAATGGATTCACTCACTTTTTCATAAAACTGTATATCACACACACACACACACACACACACACACACACACACACACACATACTGTAAGGGGTTCCAAAAAACCTTAGCCCCCCCATTTGCAGCTTACATGTTTACTTATATCGAAATAGTTTTTAGTGATTATAAAAATATATAAAATTCTTTATTTATTGCAGGTATTAAAATTACTCTACTGATAAAGTGATAATATAATGGTTTCTCAATTAATTGGTGATTCGGAGAGGCAACGTGTGATAGATCGCATACGAGCAATAACATTTCGGGAAGCTCGTGATGCTGGAGCCACCTTTATAACACGTTCATGGGTTGCCAAAAAGTTGCGAAGAAGTGAGGACTTCGTCAAAATAAATTGGAATAAAACTTTGGATGAATGTGAAATGGATACAACCAAATCTGGGCGCCCAAATTTGCCACTCTCTCAGGAAACAAAGGACACATTGAAAGCGGTACGCGTAATCGGAAAAATAGCTGTGCTAAACTTTCTAGAGAGATCGAAGTGTTGAGAGGAAAGATCGTTAGTGGTGAGATCATTCGACTGTACCGTATAGGCAAGGTTTAAAGCCTTGGCATGAACTTCCAAAGCCAAGAAAAACTCAACTTAACATCGATGACAGAATGTGGTTTGCCCATTATCTTGAAGATTGGGATGTGGATGATTTCATGCATTTAGCTGTCTCCAATGAATTTTTTGTTTACGTAACACTTCGGCCTAACTACCAAAATGATCGAGTGTGGGCCACAACACCAGATGAAATCGATGACAATGAACATTATCGCGAATTATTAAAAAGTCCAGGCTGTGTTGGTATGTTTGTTTTGTTCACTGCAAAGAAGCTCATGTGGGTGCTGAAGCCAAATGGTCAGAGTTGGGATGGACAGTATTTTCGTGATATTATTCTATCCCAGCATGTCATTCCTTTTCTAAGAAACCGAAACAATGTTATGGATGTCGATCAGGTCACACTTCTGCACGATAAGGCCCCCTGCTTTAAGGCATTAGCAACTCAACAGTTGTTGCGGAACCATGAGATCGATTTCTTTTGAAATGAAGAATGGCCAGGAAATTCTCCTGACCTGAATGTCTGTGAACACATTGGATCAGTTATAAAGGACAAGATTGAATGTCTCTTGTTTCAAGAACTGCGGCAAATCGATTTTCGAAGGATACAATGACGCAACACATTGAAACTGTTTTAGCAAATTTGCGTAACGATCAAGATCTATTCACGTCACTTTTGGCAAGCTACCCAAAACGAATTCAGGCTGTCTTGGAAGCCAATGGCGGGAACACCAAGTTTTAATTGTTTCTCATTAAATGCAGGATTAAATTCTCTTTTGTAAGGTATGTTTAGTTTTACTGTACCTCTAATGGTTTAGGCCATGGGCGGGGGGGCTAAGGTTTATTGGAGCCCCGTATATATAAGTTCTGTAGCTCATCATTCACTGTAATGAACATGGTCTGCAGTCAGGACCAAAAATTGGGTCAGTTGTCTACAAAATCTTGGCCTATATATAACAAATTAAAATGTTTATCACATATTACTATCTGTATTATGTTACTAGGGTTAAATTTTAAGTTCACTCTTCCACAATTAGACACCCATATATTAAAAACATCTTCATTTTAAGAGAAATAATAATAGTAAAATAGTGCTTTTTGAGGAAGTCTCCACACTGGTACAGAATACTGGAGCACACTTCAAAGGCATTTTGCATTTATGTACAATAAACGACTTTTAATTAACTTTGCATGCTTTGAATATGACTCCGTCAGTTTTTAATCTACAGTTGAATCATTACGTCATCAACTTTCAGCATCTATGATTGGCCGAGTTGCATGATTCTAATTTTAAGAATATCAGTTAACTAAGAAACTTTAAATTAAATACGTAATTAAAAAAAATTAGGATCACCTGAAGATCAGGGCCCCAGCCTTCGTTAGTTAGCCTTATAAGGCTAACTAACGAAAATATCACGACTTAACCTAACCAATCGTTAGATCAACTGTACGCCCTTGATGATTAGTTAGGTTAAGTCGTGATATTTCGTTAGTTAGCCTCATAAGGCTAACTAAAGAAGGCTTGGGGCCCTGATCTTCAGGTGATCCAAAAATTATACTGTGGAATTGCATAATAAAAATTGCCTGATTCACCTCATTTTAAGAAAGTATATGTATACTGTACCTATTTGGCTACTCATTGGTAGCGCAGGCATTTTCACAAGAACTAATCACCGAGACTATATATAGAGGAAAAGTTGCTATTGCACCGTTAAACTATTTTTTTTACATTTTGGAGTGAAAGACCTGTGTTTAGTGAATTTATTTGTGAATAAAAAGGGATGTGCTTTGTAAATTTATGTGAAGTTGAAGACATTTTGAGAGAATGAAAGAGTGTTTGTGATTTTATATTATTATTATTATTATTATTATTATTATTATTATTATTATATCACTTAGAACTGCGAGTAAATGAAAGAGATGTGCTTTGTGAATTTATTTGAATTTGTGAGTGAATGAAGGAGATAGTGTTGTTAATTTATATTCAACGATCATTTTATAAGTATTATTATTAACAACTGGGGATTTTCATTTTGGTTTTCTCAAACAAACAAACAAACTTAGGGCGGCCTATGGGCTGCGGTGGCGACGGCGGCGCAGAAAGACGCTACAGATGCAATCGGATCTGGACTTGCTGTTTTTGCGGTTTGGGTCTAGCAGCTTTCGTGGTTTGAGCGATTTTGCGGCTTTTGCGAGGTTTGGCAGTTTGTGCGGCTTTAATTTTTTTTTTTTTTTGTGGGCGGAGCTTGCGTGTATGGATTTTGGTATTTTTTTAGGAGAGGTCTGCGGGGGCGGGGGGAGAATAATTGTTTCGTCATTTTCAAATATTTTATAGTCTACAGTTGTCATTATAATTTAAATAATTTATTTATTTTTCGAAGTGATTCGTCCCAAAGTCTATTTTATTTCCATAAAGTTTATTTTAATGGAAATTTTAAAAATTATTTTACATTTAGGTTTTGATAAATGAAATCTAAATTTATTTTTATAATTTCTTTTTAAGAAAAGTTTTAGGATTTATTTTGGTGTATTTTCTTAAATATAAATTTGTATATACAAAGAATGAAAAGGGCACCAAACAGCAGCAGACCGGTTGGTCCCTACGAGATTGTCTGTTTAAGGAGGAAGGTTAAAAAAAGATGGAAGAAAAGACAAGTGAAAATTTTAAAGTAAAGCAAAGAAGGGAAGTTGAAAGAAAGAGGGAAATTTAGAGATGGGTGAAAATTTTAGAGGAAAGAGCATAGAGAATCCGAGTGAAAATTCTACAATACTTTCATGCGGTAACAAATGCTTCTATCCATTGAGTGCAAAGCAAAATAAGCATCTCGTCGCTTTTTAAAGGAGTCAACCAAATTACTTTGAACTACGTTGTCTCGCGCAATCCATTCCACGAATCTATACGATTCAAAAGAAATGCTTAACTTCATTCGAATTAAAATGTTTACCCACTAATTCCAGACCATTACCGCGAATTTTATCTGCATTTCTGAAGGTAAAATATTTTTCGGCTTCGATGTTATCAAAACCTTTAATTATTTTAAACACTCCGATTAAATCTCCAAAATCCGCCTTTTTACGAATGAGAATAAATTTAACGTTTCTAAACGGGCATCGTATGATTCGTTTCTAAGTGTGGGAATCATTTTTGTAGCCCGTCGCTGCATTCTCTCCATTTTATCTACGTCCTGTCGTAAGTATGGGGACCAGAACTGAACGCAGTATTCCAGGTGGGAGCTTACTAAGGAATTATATAATGTTAGCATTGATTTCTCCGACTTAAAGTCCAGTGGTCAAACAATAAATCCTAAGATTCTATTTGCTCTTTTACTCGGTTTAAGAGTGTGGGCAACAATAATACCTAAATCGTTCTCTTCCGTAACATTGTTAGTGTCCTGCCACACATAGAATACGTTTCTTTAACATTGTTTCTACCAATATAGTACTAATGGTACCAATATGGTACCAATATTTGCCAACTTTTTGTACGATCGAGTAATTTATTATTATCTTATTGAATCTGCAAACGTTCTGCCGTTGATTTTATTCGTCCCCCTAGTTTGGTATCATCCTAAAATTTTGGAATTATACTCTTAATTCCAATGTCGATATCATTGATATAAATAATAAAAAAACCTGGTCCCAGTTTAATATCTGAAAGTATTTATTTGTGAAATTTTTCTTCATTTGACTCTACTGTATGAAAGAAATGATTGAACTTTATTTTTTTCTGCAATGCTTTTTTTTCTTCACAGTGGGCTGAGCTTTCGTGTCGTATTTATATATATATATATATATATATATATATATTGAATGGACATGAATAGATTTCAGAGAGAAAGAAGTGAGCGGGACTAGGTGAATGAATGTATATATGTAGCCTTCGATAAATGTGACCATGGACTCATAGCACACAAACTTAAGAATACAGGAATTACTGGGAAGCTAGGAAGATGAATATTTAATTTCTTGACGCAAAAAACGCAGAGAGTGGTGGTAAATGGAGTTAAATCGGAAATTTCGGAAGTCGTGCGCTGTGTCCCACAAGGGATAGTATTAGCTCCCTTGCTGTTCATAATAATGATTGCAGATATTGATGCAGATATTAAGGACAGTATTGTATCATGTTTCGCGGATGACAAAGATATGTAAGGAAATATTGAACGAAGGTGACATAAGAAAATTACAAAACGACATTGAAACATTATTCCAGTGGGAAGAAGACAACAATATGAAGTTCAACGAAGAAAAATTCCAACTTCTAAGATATGGTAATAGCAAGAAGCTACAGAATAAAGATACAAAACTCTGCAAGACAAACAGATAACACCAAATCTACAAGTCAGGGATCTAGGAGTAATAATGCCGTCGGATACAGAATTCAGAGAGCACTACATCAAAATTACAACGGCTAGAAAAATAATAGGAATCATCTGGAGAAGCTTCCGCAGCAGAAAAGTAAACATCATGCTCAAATTATGGAAGAGTCTAGTCCTACAATAATTGAGTATTGCTAATTTGCTCAGTACTCACAAGCCCATACAGAAAACGAGACATTGCGAACACTGAAGTTATACAAAGGACTTTTACGTCTAAGACAGAAGAAACGGAAGGTGAAGACTACTGGTCTCGACTACAATCCCTGAAACTCTACTCTCTCGAAAGAAGGCGAGAGCGGTACACAATAATATACATATGGAAAATACTTGAGGGCTTTGTCCCTAACCTTAGAAATGAGATAGAAACAAGCTGGAATGAGAGAAGGGGCAGATTTTGTACAGTCCCAGCTGCTGTGGGACAGGAGGCCACGAAAACGAGGATAGAAAATACCCTCAGAATACGAGGCCCAAAGCTTTTCAATGCCCTACCGAGAAAAGTAAGGAATCTCCAGCACACCGACCTGAATAACTTCAAGAACCAGCTGGACAGATTCCTGTGCAAAGTCCCTGACCAGCCATGCGTGGCTGGCTACGAGGGCAGGAGGAGGTCAGGTCAGAGAGCAATTCCCTCCTTCACCAAATCCTGCAAATGAGGGGGAATGCTGCAGAAGGGTCGACCGCAGGTCGATCCTGAACCGTCGTTCGAACCCACACAAAATGAAATGTATGCATATGAGTGCAGAGTACTGCACACACACACACACACACCACACCACACACACACACACACACCACACACCTGTTGGACTTTTGCTTTATTTTTGAATGTTTTACAGCAAGACGTAGGTGGAGTTTTGTATATATTCGCCTCGGTGGTGTAGTGGTTAGCGTCGCTGACTACGAATCCATCGGCCCCGGGTTCGAGACCTGGTGACGGCAGCCGGCGCGCAGCAAAACCCAGCTGTTCATCCTTTCACACAATAAAGAAAGTGGTTGGTATATAAATGGGTACCCTGGGTGGCCTAGTGGTTAAGACGCTGGCCTGCTGGTGGGGCGTGGTTCGGATTCCACTTTAAACTGTAGGTCTAAGGTGGAGTGAAAAGCTTGACCTTCGTCAGAATGAACAAAGGTCAACCTATATATAATGTATGTGAGTAGAGTAGGGAACACACACACACACACACACACGCGGCGCGCGAACAAGTGTTTATCAGTCATATTGACTTGTAAATACCTATTTAAGTTTGTACTGATGACGATGCATTCCCCCAAAGGGCTGTTTATCTGTCTCAATTGAGGCTTAATTTCTTAATATTTTCAGCTATTTTAGGGCAGTCAGAAGGGCTTTACCTCACCTATTGACTTTAATTCTCTTTCAATTTGTTTTTTTGGTTGTAGACTCGGGTGAGAAGATTGGGTTCTCGTTTCTGCTTTCTTTCTAAATATATATTGCTTTTGTTTTTAAACTCAACGTTTTTCTACTTTGTAAAATATTTTGAACTAAGTTTCTTCTAGAATTAAGTTATTTCTTCTCTTTTATTCTTTTTTATTATAAGTTATCGTAAAAACATTTAACCATAGTTTTTCGAGTTCTGGGGGATTGTGGGCTGTGGGCGATGTAAGGCGTGGGTGCGGCATGGACGACGAAGGTACATTGGCGGCTGAGGAGTGTTGTGTGATCTCTAAACTTGATAATTTATATATATATATATATATATATTACACACAGTATATTTTATATATTTTTATTCACATATGCATAACGTTCACATAACATTCACATAACGTTGCAGAGGGGTCGACCGCAGGTCGATCCTGAACCATCGTTCAAAATACATTATTTTTTTAACCTAAAAATACTTTTATACTGTCCTGTCTTTCCTTTAGGATTAAAAAACCATTAACGGATTAAAAACATTAATGGCTGCCTTGGGAATTAAAAGGATGAAAAGGGATTGAAAAGTTAACTTTTGAGTGCCCTCTTCCCCCCTCCCCTCAGTGCCAGTGCCATCAATTCATTTTCCCCTCTGAAATTAATGTTATCTATGACTAATTAGTATTATTTAACAAGTACTTAATTGCGTTTGAAAAGTATGGCTTTGATTAAGTTGAAAAGTTCACCACTACTATTCTCGTACACTTGTAAGGTAAATTTTATTTACTCCGATATCATGTCTTTTATGTTAGAAAGACTTTAGTGATGGGTACAACTTCGTTTCAAAACCATCAAAGGTAATTTATGTTAAAGATTGTAATAAATATGTTTACCTTATCTGTGTGTGTGTGTGTGTGTGTGTGTGTGTGTGTGTGTGCGGTATAAGAAATGCAAAAGAAACTCTAAGAAAACGTTTTACACAAAGTGAATTTATATTACTTACGATGCATTGATGTATAGGAACGTTATAGTGCTACTTAATTTATTCACAAATATTTGTTTACAAACCAAATGTAGATTTAAATGAATTGTGACTTACCATTACAATAAAAAAAAAAGACCCTTCTTATCCATACAGGAACTTCTGCTCGCGGCTGTACTCTTCGCACGGTAATTTTAAAAGACAGGATTCTAAACGTATTTAGGGATATATATATATATATTGTGTGTGTTTGCTTATATATATATATATATATATATATATATATATATATATATATATATATGATGCAAACACACAAGGAAAAAGAAAAATAATTCCAAGGTCTTTCGTGTATTCAGAAGTACACCTCGTCAGGGAATGAGGTGACGAGGTGTACTTCTGAATACACGAAAGACCTTGGAATTATTTTTCTTTTTCCTTGTGGGTTTGCATCATTCATTCATTTCACGTGTTTAATTGTGAAATTCATCCCATACATATATATATATATATATACAGTGTGTCCGTAAAGTCATGGTGGGATTTTAAATAGCTATATTATTGCAACGAAACATGATAATGAGATGAAAAAAAGGCAAATTGAAGAACAACTCTAAAAGAATAACTTTATTTAACGTTGTTCGATATGGGTTCCTCTGGTAGCCCTGCAGACATCTAGGCGGTGATTCAATTCCAGCCACACACGCCCAAGAACATCAGGAGTGACGGATGCGATAGCTTCCGTGATTCGCTCGTGCAAGTGATGAATATCCCTAATGGGTACACTGTACACGCTTTGCTTGACGTAACCACACAAATAAAAGTCCAAAGGTGTCAGGTCCGGAGAGCGTGGAGGCCATGGCTTCCATCCTCCTCTTCCTATCCATCTCTGTGGAAATTTTTCATTAAGGAATTCTCGAACAACGTTGGCATAGTGCGGAGGAGCACCATCTTGCTGAAAGATGACATTATTGTCAATAAATTGGGGTACTGCAAAATGTTCCAACATAGCGAGGTAGTTGTGTGACGTCACAGTGGGTTCCGCGAAGAAAAATGGGCCAATCACTCGATCTTGTGCTAGAGCACACCACACATTAACTTTCGGGCTATTACGCTCATGTTCAACATAGGCATGTGGACAGCCTAGACTAACTACGAGATAAAGGTTAAGCTTAGCCTAGACTAACTACAAGATACAACTTTGAGAGTTGTTCTTAAATTTGGCATTGTTTCATCTCATTATCATGTTTCGTTGCAATAATATAGCTATTTAAAATCCCACCATGACTTTACGGACACACTGTATATACTCGTATCTGGGATGAATTTCACAATTAAATATGTGAAATGAATGAATGATGCAAACTTGTGGATTGCATTATATATATATATATATATATATATATATATACTGTGTATATATATATATCGCAACTCACGGCCAACGGGCCAGATCCAGCGTGTTACTCAACCTCATCCACTCTGCCACGTGTTTTTAAATTTATTTTATATTTGCATATAACTCATATAATAGTAAAAAAAAAAGCAACACTCTTTTGCCTGTCAGACGTAAGACGGTAATTAAAGTACAATAACTTGCGCTACTCCACGGTGACTTCTTTATGCCAGAATGCAAGTTATTGTACTGCAATGACCGTCTTACATCTGATCGATAAAAGTGCCTTGAAATTTATTTACTATTACACTGTATATCATGTGAAATAAATTTAAAAGCTATATACTCGTATATACTTACTGTTTACTTAAGTGATTATGGAAGGTTTTGGATTAGGATCATTAGCACTTTTGGCCCGCGTGTGCGGTGAGATAGCTGAACTGGGGTTCATGAGTATTGAAAGGTTGGGAGCCGTGGTGTAAATCATTGAGGTTGGGAGCCCGTAGTGTAAATCATTGAGGTTGGGAGCCCGTAGTGTAAATCATTGAATTTTATACAAATGAAACATGAAAGAGAACGGAAACAGTATCAAAAGTTGCGAGAATGGCTCAGTCATGCGAGGAAAAAAACAACAGTGAAATATTTTCACGCATAAAAAAACTATTTATTAAAAATGGAATTAAAAATTAAATATAAAAATAATATTTCTCATTTAAAATGAAAGTTAAATATATCATGAAAATTCGAATTCCATTTTTCAGCCCAACGAGTGAAGACGAAATGTGTAACTTTTACATCATGTACTGGAAAGAGGCCAAAGATTCCAATGAAGGTGTACCGAAACTTTGCTTTTCCATGGGTCCTCCTTCCTTTTATTGGTCCACTTTGGGTCTTAAAAATATTCCTGACGATGCTTCTTCCCTCCCCGTAGGAGAAACTGCGAATGAGATTCAGAGTTTTTAGTTGAACCCCTCCCCCCACACTTTCCTGACGATGTTACTGCTGTCGCATGAGACTGCTGAATTTGGCACAAATTTTTCATATTGGTCAGAATTAGAGAATCTGCATTACTGAATGTAAACATCCAGTGGGTAAATAAATATCCAAAATTCTGGAGTTTTTAAGTAAAAGATTTAAAAGATGAAGAATTAAAGATGTCTCCGTTCGTAATGAGAATCTGTTTAAACTTAGGACAAACGGCGCCACGAACGTCCACCACGGACATATCACACGCAAATTCATCCATGAATATTCGCCGCCACGAATAATATTGAAGCAAATATTTGTCGCGAGATTTTTCAACGTTTCAAAGTTACATCGTCGTGAAATTCATCCTCATATATATATATATATATATATATATATATATATATATATATATATGACAGTAAAAGCAGCTAAAAACGAATTTCGCTTATTTAAATTAAAAATAATAATAATAATGTAATGGACCACTATTTAATCTTACTTAACACTAATCTAACTTAAAACTATCTAACCTAACCTTACACCAATCTAACTTAAAGCTATCTAACCTCTGTTATCATAACTTAATCTAAAACTACAACAATTACTTTGTATTTGACTTGAAATCACTATGATGATATTGTATTGGTCGAAACAGCATCAGCGTATTTGGAAAATACTGTTTACCAAAGTTTTTTATGTAAAAGTAACATTAGATCTCCGCCTAATTCCCAGATATGCAGAGTTAATTCTATTTAATATAAAATACTTAATATATAATATAATACTTAATATAATAATATTTAATATAATATATAATATTTAATATATAATATATAATATTCACGAGTATTCACGAGTACTTTTGGAAGTACTCTCGTGATTTTTAAGATAATGAAAGCGACGATTTTTTTTGCACTACGAATTTCACTGTGCGCATTTTTGTGATGCTAAAAAATCTCACGATGAATATTTGTTAGGATGAATGTTTGCTAGAATAATATTCCTGACAGTGAATGTTCGGGTGTGATTTTGTATTCGATGACTCTCAAAGATATATATTGAAATTTAATTTAAAATGTCAGACATTTGAAAAAATACAGACACGATATATATTTTTCACAGTGAAGCTTCAATCATTACTTGAGCGTTTTCCTGTATTTAGGGATCACGATGATTGTAGATCATCTTTCTAATAAACAAAATAATTATGATTCAATTAAAAAAATCAAAGGTCTATAAATTAAAAAATTTAGTCAGGAATTTCTGCATATATTAGATCTTAAGTTATTTAGCTATTATTTTAGTCATGCCCTTAAACGTCTCACGAGCAAATGTCGGTTTTTTTTTTAGTGAATTCGGTTTATACACATTTATAGAAGAAACATTTGGGCAAAATCTGAAATACGAAATAAATTACGTTATTCGTAACAATGGTGCTTCCATTCTCCCGAATTTATAGTACAGTACAGTACAGTACAGTACAGTACTCGCAAACCCGTCTCAGGTAGCTGGAGGTTAACTGTATGTTAACTTGCAAGTCCCGTAATCGAGTCTCTCTTTACTCGGGCTTGGGTTTTAAGAACTTAGTTTTTCTGGGTCTTCCATGATAAAATACTTATTGAAATTTTATAGGTTTTCATCTTTTAAAAATTATTAACTGACGCCATGCCAAAACATTTGAATATGAGGCGCCATCTACTGAAAAAATGCCAGTTAAATTACCTTTCAGTAAACCTTCATTCATAGAGTTTAGTTAAACATCGTCTCTGAAATTGTAATTTTGGTGTGATACGACGTTAATCAGTTATTTGATGGTGACGACTCAACGGAGCGAGAACAAAGTTTTGCATATTTTTCTAGTATCATTTTGGGATTTGCATTAACCAAAGTTTATTTTATAACAAAGAATTATTGCGGAGTGTAAATTTCATTTGGAAATTAGATACTGAATATTTCACACTAAACGTCAGACAGCTAAATTGAGCATGAAAATTGATGAGTTCATTATAAAACGCGATATTTCACGAATATAAAAAATATATCAAGGCTTTGTTTTTGTAGACGTTTAAGAGCGTGCCTTTAATTAATGAATGTGAATGCATTTTGCATACTTTGAAATACATTTTGTAGACACATCCTTTTTGTTATTTTATTTTTTTTTATTTTTGCATGTCAATTTTTGAATTTTTTCTTATATTAATTCACAATTTTTTTTATTTATTTATTAATAACTAGATTTAGAATTTAATTATAATTAGATATGTATTAATTAATTCGTATTAGAATGATAATTTTCTTTCGTGTAATGACGTAGTTAGTAGACTTTTGTGCAAAATGAATTGAATTAATTATAAAAACCTAACATAAATTTTATCATTGCATTCTTTTTCTTTATTCCTCAACTATTTTCATTCAGTAATAGCGTATATATATATATATATATATATATATATATATATATATATATATATATATATATATATATATATATATATATATTGTAATTCCTATAATGTTTCAATATTTCAATAACGAGTTTACTTATCTCTTTGGGATCTTAAATTTGAATTGAATAAGACTATACGTCACTTGTTACAAAATTATAATTTCCTTTAAAAAATTAATTAATTTCTTTTATATACAGGGTGATTCAAAAAATGTTAGCACTTATATGGGGTTTTATTTTTTATTTCCAATTTATTTGTAAACATTTTCTGTGATGAAAACAGTGCTTCATACAGTCTCTACTTGCTGTCACGGATATCTGTGCATGTATGAAAGCGGTCAAACGTTGTTTCAGAGACCTAAGGCATATCTCTGGTGGTACTAATTGGATGACATCTGTGATTCTTTCCCATATAAATGTTAACATTTTTTGAATTACCATATAATATATATATATATATATATATATATATGGGATCGATGTACGCACTGTATATTATTATCATGAATAAGAACTAGGTCAAATCCAAAATTATGGATTTTATTGTATTTATTTTATTGATCATAATATCTGTATTTGTCATTTTAGTATTAAATATATTTCCATTTAATGGAATCCAACTAATTATCGTAACATGGTGTAATTAGAACTGATGTAATAGTCTGGAAATGAAACGCACAAAATCAATATTTATAGATTTTAGCGATAAAATTATGGATTTACATATTGGTTTGCCGATAATTTTTATGATCTATTTAATAATAATAACATGCTTTTGGTCGATAAATGGATACAAAGGAACCAGTTGTGATTTAATTTATTCTTAGTGAAATATATGTATGTATGTATGTATGTATGTATGTACAGAACCCCGCTGCATTAAAATGGTTACTCCCATAACGGCAGTAAATTTTATTATGGCGCGTAACACATTTAAGTTGTAGGCTAGATAAAGTAGTTAAGAAAAACAGTCCACGAGTCTGATGAAGGGCTGTTTTGTCTTGGCAGGGCTGGTATGTCTTGACAATAGGGTTCTTTTATCATGGTATGGTCATGATTTCATTCAAAGTTTACGTTAGAGCTACTACAGATATGGGAGAAGGTCTTCGTTTTGGCAGCTTACGATGAAGGTGCTCTCATACGTTTTCATTAGAGTTCATGTTATGTTTGGGCTTCTAGATGTTCTGGAATGAATCCGCAGTCCATTTTTTTTCTTCCATTCTTCCAATGGAGGAGGAGGAGGAGGAGGAGGACTGTCAGCAATAGGTAAGTATTTAGTAGAACTAAGACGTTTTTCAGTGAATACAAGGGCAATGTTTACGACATCCTTATGCGCTGACGTACCATTACACTTAAATCCATCATGGGCTGTAAACACGATCCATGAAATGTTTAGTCATTGTTCATGAGATTCGTCAGCAACAAAACAGACTTTCAAGATGACATAGGTCTTAGTATCATTTTCATGCAGGGTTAATCGTCGTTTTATGCTGGTGGCTGTAAAAAAAGGGGATTTTCGTTGAACAACAGGTCCATTGTATCTCATTTTGTTTAAACAAATAACGCTGACCTCTCCGTTCTGACAAACGTCATTATTTGCGATGTGTGCTAGTTTTGTGCATGTACTAGATCTCACCTGATCCCCTCCCCCACACACTTTAGTCAATGTTTAGTTTCTTGGTATATTTTTTTCAAAAGTTGTCGATAATGTTACCATGGGTAACTAATCAGTCAGGAGGGCCAGAAACCAGCACAGTGCTCAGGCCAGACAAAAGCGGCCCATTGCACTAACTCTTGGATGACTAACTCTATCATGACTATCAAATGTACCACGCATCTTTCCCAATCTGCAAACTCTTTCGACCAACATTTTATGTCCCTAACCTAAACATTGAGCCTGCATTTGAAATCGGCTATTCCAATGATTTTTACGGGTGCTAATTTTGGCAGGGGTTCTGTACTGATGTGGGTATATATATATATATGAAAATTATTTCACGAAAGTAACACGTGTGTGTGTGTTGTGTGTGTGTCCGCTACCAAATGTTGCCATTTGCTTGTAATTTGCGCATTTAAACATCGAGGTATGTATCCCTATAATTCTAGACAATTTTTGGCAAGGTTCTACAGTATTAAGCTAATTAACATAAGACAGATTTTTGCAGATTAGTCCATTTTTAACAAGTTTAAATTAAACTAATTTAACATATTAAGACCTTTTTTCAGAGTAGCTTAGTTATGTTAGGCAAAATTAGGTTACGGCTGGGTTCAGTTGTCATAAGTATGTCATAAAATATGACTGCCCATTTCCGTAACAGCTTAATAAATCCGTCAAATCGCACAGCATTTTTAACAAATGACACATCACGAACTCCGTTTTTCCTTGTTTATAAAATTCTAACTTTATTTCTATTTAAATCTATCTCTTCCAGACCAACGGGCAAAGACGAGATGTGTAACTTTTATGTCATGTACTGGACATACAGCAGGAACACTATGGAACTTAAGTACTGCTTTACACCCGGTCCTCCAACGTATTACTGGGACATGGAGTTTATGGCAGTGCCACGAGACGCATCCATACTGCCTATTGAGCAACAACAGTAACATCAGATTATACGATTAAATGAGGGTATTATTTCTGGCTGCTGATAACACGATTACGTTTCAAGACTATCATTTCGAATATAAATACAATAAACATATAATAACACGAAAATAACAACAAAATGTAGATGCTTATATGCTTTTTACAGTTAAATTTTAAAAAAAATTTGAGAGTACCCTGAAAACAAAAGAAACCGCATCACAAATAATAGCTGATGGTTGGTATATGAAAAGAATGATATAATATTCTCATTTCATTACTCGTCCGAAAGTGAGAAATTTGCGAGTGAGAAAGTCAGTTTTCAAATCTGTTCATTCCTATTCCACATTCCCACTGTAGGATTTCGCACTTTAAGTAAGAGATTTCATGACAAATGCCTCTCAAACTTGAAGTTGCGTCATAGCCCTCTTTTTTACCATTTCCTAAATCAGAAAACTCTTTTCTCGAATTTAGAATTCTCCCTTCGAACATTCTCACTTGCGGATGAGAATAGGAATAATATTAAGTGGGAAGTAATCCATCGCGATTACTTCCCACTCAATGTCATTCTCATTTTCATCCGCGGCCCGCAAATGAAAATGCACAAAGTGAAAAATTCATATTTGACAAAAAAAAAAAAGTAGTTTTTTGATTTAGGAAATAATGTCACTCCATTCCCATTCATGGTAAATGTGCCAAATGAGAATGGCTGATATTTCCTAACTTAATTTAACTTAACCTAACTTAAGTTAACCTAACCTGGACAAAAGTGAGAAAACCATGGATGAGAATGAGAATGGCATGAATTGGGAATAGACCTATTTGAAAATGCTTCCTTTAAAATTCCCACTCTCAGTTTTCCCACTGATGGGTGCGGAATGAAATGGGAATGACATTGAGTGGGATGATATCACTCATCGCTCGTGATCACAGTGAGTGGTGAAAGTAATCGTACGTCTGGCACCGAATCCAATATATTTAAAAAAATTCCAAAACTATTCGTTTAATGACATCACTGTAAGTTACATTTAAGAACACTTTGTTGCCAATCAACGTATCATTAAATTATAACTGGATGATGAATATACTGCTTAGTGATAATTTTCCTTCTCTTTATAACCATAAAAAGAGGAATGATCCTATCCAGAGCTTTAAAAGATAGTAGTAGTAGTAGTATGCGTCTCCCTAGCCAGAAATATTAAGCCTTATTCAGACAGGAAATTTGGGAAGCTACATACAAAATATTTCCAAGAAGGAAAAAAACTCATAAAAGAGACGCTGCAGATTTTGAATTCTTACCATAAAGAGGTTTAAGAGTTTTTATTTCTTCAGAAATGTCACTCTGTACGATGATGCTTTTCACCGCGGATACCGAATAAAAGACCAGAAAAGAAAGGATACGAGATAGAAATAATAAATTTCATGCATTTCACGGGCATAATTACAGTACAGTTAATAAGCATTTTGTCAATTAATTTCGTAGGATGAAAAATAACATTACAAACAACAAACCGAAAACCTCTCTACAATGAGAAGGTAATACAATACAAAGTTATACACGATATGTTCTTAAAAGAATGAAATAAAGCATGATAATTTGACAAATTCATAAAAGAATGAAGTATACACATAATTTAATGAGTATAAACATTATATAAAAAACGCACTTGAATTTGTAGGGAGTCATTTGGTGGTAAGTTTATCAGTATTTGAAGATCTTACCAAATTTAATGTAAAATTAAATGAACATGTGCGAGCTTTGTTTTTAAAATAATATAGAACTTTAAGTAAAACTTACACACCTGCATGACAACATATACCCTGCGTACCCAATACTAAATTCTGTACATACGCATATATACACACTACACTTAGAATTATAACGCATCATTGAATTGGTTACAAGATAGGTGAAGATTATGTAACAGCGAGAGTATTGAAGATTGCATCATTGCAAGAATGTGGTGCTGAGATTACCAAGATGGCTTTTTAAGCGAGATTTGAAAATGGGATTCCGCTTGCTTGATTAGAGTTGGAGAGCGACTTGGGACAGCATGAGCTCATTTCATGCTTGTTTGCGGGTCGCCATGATTTCTGCGACGCAGTTGATAGTTTAAGGGAAACTATAACACTCAGTGAGGAAGGTAGTGTGTATAACTTTGTATGTAAATATGCAGGTATCAAATATTGTAGCACTAATAAATTCAATCACTTTTAATATAGTATATTAAATATACTATTTTAATATAGTATATTTACAAATATTTGAAGACTGTAAACCATCATCATACAAATGAATGTTTAAAGGTTTCATTGTATATGGTAGACTTTGAAATCTTCTGTCAATAAACTTTTCCATAAGTTTGATGAAGTACTTCTCGAATCAGTAATAGTAATAAAATTTTTTTAAAGTAAACTCAAATCGCTGATAATGTGTATTGACCTTTATGTTCTTTGTTAATCCTGTATTATACCTTGTGTAGACATGAAATGCATAATCCTGTACATGTATCTAAGTGTGTATTTAGTAACCTATAATATCACGACTATTCCTCTAAGTTGCAAGGCAAGTAGTCCACTCGTTACTATATTTGCGAGAGTAAATGTCTAAATTATGTATTAAATACATTCTTTGTTTTAAAAATATAGTAGTTGATAGTATCAGTGCTCCTATAAACTATTTTGACCTATATTTATAATAATAGTAACTGACTACATTTGACATATATATATATATATATATTATATATATAACCTACCGCTGAATTTACTCATTGACTATCAGCAAGCGACACAAAAGTAGGCTTGAAGCACGACGTCCAATCCTTATTACAAAAGAGGCTTCAGTTCAGTGTTTACATTCTCTATAAAGTTAAATTGTCTCACGTTGTTCATGCTAATTATTAAAATATGGAATGAATTTCTTAAAGAACCCTTTAGTGCCTGAGATACCATCTTAGTTTCGAATCGGCAAATTGATATAAATAAATTGATTTCAACCTTTTTACCCAATTTCTGTTGTGATTTTGTTATTTAATTATATTTTCAAGTACTCTTACAAACTGTTCACATATGTGGACAAAAGGTATCATCATCATTCCGAGAACTGTATGATAGTCCCAATGAGAAAAAGTACTACCCTTTATTGTCTCAATGTGTTGGGTGTTTTGGGGTGGGTGGGGAAGAAATCTGTAAATATAGCATACGACAAAAGGAAAATTAACTTTGGTAAAATTATTTTTAAATGTTCACTGAAACGCTCTTATTTCTTTTATGGTTCGAGTCTTATTTGTTCATCTTTTAAATTTGTTCAAATTAATGGAACATAAAAGCAGAAATGGAACACATATTCGTAAATACATTATAGGAAGACATGCTATATTTACCCTTTTCGTGTGTGTGTGTATATATATATATATATATATATATATATATATATATATATATATATATAATGAATAAAACCACGAAGGAAAGGAAACGCAGAATGGTGTTCAAGCGCTTTCGTCAAGCACCATTCTGTGTTTCCTTTCCTTCGTGGTTTTATTCATCATAAATATTTTTCACGTGTTACTTTCGTGAAATAATTTTCATACATATATACATATATAATATATATATATATATATATAATATATATATATATATATATATTATATATATATATATATATAAGGAATAACACGCCTGAACACATCGGAAGTTCAAGATTTGAGTCCTGGTGGGGGTAGTTTTGTTTATATATATATATATATATATATATATATACACACACACACAGTATATATAACTCTTTTTGTGGTATTTATGTCTGCGTATATTATTTGTGTGATGAAATAAAAATAATCGTTCTAAACACAAAATAAATTTGATTATAGTTCTGTTAAGGCAAAGAAATAATATATAAAGATAAGTAAATTATATTTATTATGCCAAAATTAATATTTATAAAAAAAATTATTTTAATTTGAATAATAAAAATATTTATAAAATTAATCTTGCTGATGATTTTCCTCAGACTTGAGTTTAACTCATCGGAAAAATAATTTGCTTTGAAGGTTAATAATAACATTTTACCATCATTTCCACTAGCTCCTTCCTTCTATTTTGTCCAAAATACTTTCCTCCAAAGTTAAAGGAAAGAAAACCCGCAAACATTTCGTCAATGGAATTAATTTTGGATCAATTGTTGAAGTTTTGAATACTTTCAACCTTTCAAATGTTCCGTGCGATGATTCCTCATTCACTCATTTCGCCCCTCCTCAGAAAATTCACTGTCGACAACTTTAGTGGATCTTCTTTGTACACAGTCATTTTTATGAAGTAAATAGTACAAGTATGAATTCAGTTCAGAAGATGGTGAGGAAAATAAGGAAATTCTCGATGCAATTTCTGATTTCATTCATGTAACAAGCTTGACATTTCCTGAAAAAGGGAATGTTTGGTTCAGGAAAATTGATTCTCGATTTGAGACTGTTTCTTAATCTGAAAAAGTTCGATTCTTTCTTCTGCATTTTTAGTCTATCGAATATATGTATGGGATTGAACTCAGAATGGTCTCCTGAGATCTTTTACGTTACACACAGACCGTGCGTGGAACGAGGAACTCTTCTGAGAAAATTAAATCCACTATAGTTCGAATAAGCAATGGTAAATGACAAATACTATAGTTTTTCTTTGTCATGATGGTAGCCCAACGTGGGGAACGGGTTACTCGCTCATAGTGAACTTCAATAGCTTGTAAATAAAACTTTTTGAGTTCTTCTTTATTTGTATATCTTGCTTTTCGACGTAGCTTTGTTAGCTTTTTCAAAATAAATGTTTAAAATCGGAAAGATCATTTGTTATCACCCGGTATATGTACACTATATACAGTCGGTGAGAAAAGTTTTGTTCCTCCAAATATTATCTATTATGTATTTTCGCCTTTCTGTCTGTCTGTCCGTCTGTCTGTCTGTCCTTTATGCAAGCGCAAACCGTTTGACCTAGAGCTACCAAATTTGGCACGGGAACCTCTTATTGGATGAACAATATCAACACAGAGTCGGTCAGCCTGTCTGTTTGTATTACGGGCGGCAATGTGAAGCTCAAGATTTTCATGACTGTGTTCTTTTCTATAGTTTTATTGACCAAATAATTGAACCGACAGTAATTGGGAGTGGTGGTAATGGGGGAGGGGTTGGGTAATGGGGGGGTAATGGGTGGGTAATGGGGAGGGGGTTATCCCCTAAGTTGCATAAAGGGGGGTGAGGGGTTTTTGGGGGCATTCAGTTGACCTAACCGGGCATTCAATTAACACGGGCAACGCCGGGTACCTCACCTAGTAATATATAGATCCCAGTTGTTTACCGCTTTTATACCGCGCTCAGTTTCCATGGCAACATAAATGATTTCGGGGCGCTGATTCCAAAAATGATATTGGTTTTGCTCTATCATCAACCGTTTCAAAAATATAGGTTATCACACTTTTCATATGGCAAAGTATATAAAGAAGGCTAACATAAATAGTTTCTGAAAATAAAAACACTATTGGAAATTAATGTTTATTGAGCCAATATTGTTTGACAAACCCAAAATAGTGCAAAGGATATAATGCAGTGTTCATTCCTTAAAAATGCACTGAAGAACGTGACTTCCGCGTATGAACATTCTTATCCTTTCTGATCAGCGACCATACGTAGTCTCCCATCATGGAAGCATCCCAATGGCCTTGGTACCTTTTCTCCATCGTTTGAATATCTTGATGGAATCTTTCGCCATGTTCTTCACTCACATCGCCCAGGTTATCACGAAAAAAGTCTAGATGTAAATACAGATAGTGTAATTTTAAAGACATACGGCACCCCATTTTGCCATAGAACTTAATGAAGTTTGACGCTAACTCCTTATAGTTTGGTGCTTTATGGTTGTCTAAAAACCCACGAACCACATCACGGAAAGCACACCAAGCCTCTTTTTTGATCGGAGTCATCTTGGCTTCAAGGTTCTTTGAATTCAACAGCGCTTTGACTTGTGGTCCTACAAAGATGGCAGCCTTGACTTTGGCCTCAGAGAGTTTAGGGAACATGACCCGAATCTGTTGGAAAACTTCCCCTCCAAAATCTAACGCAGTTACAAACTGCTTAATTAAACCCAACTTAATATGGAGAGGTGGTAGCAGAACTATGTCAGGCTTCACAAGAGGTTCCCGAGTACATTGTACTTTCCTGGTTGCAGTCCTTCACGTGGAGGCCACTGAACTGTTTTATAGTGCTCAGTTGAAGCCCTGCTATCCCACAGGCAAAGAAAACATGAATATTTAGTAAACCCTCCTTGTAAACCTAACAGGAAACCAATCATTTTGAAATCACCACACACGTTCCAGTTATATTGTTCATACCTGATTTGAGTGAACAGTTGTTTGACATTTTCATAGTCCTCTTTCATTTGAACAGAATGTGCAACTGGTATAGATGGATATTTGTTCCCATTGTGGAGTAGAACAGCTTTTAAACTCAGAGTTGAACTGTCAATAAACAGGCGCCACTCTGAGGGTATATGTGTTAACCCAATAGCTGTGAATAGACCATTAACCTCGCTGCAATAACAGAGAGAGCCATTGACATCGTAGAACCTTGCAAACTCTTCATGCCGCTTTCGGTATACAGTGCTCTTGCAGTCTTCTCCAAACAAATTCCACTCTTTGAGTCTGGAGGTCAGAAGCTCAGACCCTGATTTCGTCAGACCCAAATCTCTAATTAAGTCGTCCAATTCCTTCTGATTTGGAAAGTGAGGGTTTGTACTGAAAGTTACTGTATATTCTTCATCATGACTGTCCTCACCAGCCGACATCTCAGATGAGCTAGCTGCATCCTCATTTTCAACCTACAAAGCAAAGAAACAAAATATAGGCATAGCTATATATGTAGAAGAGCATCAGCACTAAGAAAAATCGACACATAATGACCCACAGTCTGTAAATACAGAAGGTAAAGTAATGGATAGATACCTGTTCTGGTGGACGTGGTATTGGAAGACCTTCGCCATTTGGTACAGGAGCTATGGACGACGCTATGCTTGGATACTGAAGAGTCTGCCTTCCTTTAACTTTCCTGTACTTAGAAACATCGACCATGCAGTAGTAGCAATCGTCGTGGTGACTCTTTGGTTCTCTCCATATTCTGGGTACCGCAAAGGGCATTGCCTTGCGTACTCCCCAAAGCCACCCTTCAAGTGTGGAGCGGCAGCTTCCACAGATCACATGGGGTGCCCAGGGCTTAGCTTGGTCACCCATAGGCATACCAAAATAGAGCCGATACGCGATCCAGAACTTGGTGCCTTTCACAATCTTGTGCGATACTTGCTTGGGGCCTATGTAATACCCACAAACGTAGCAGAATATATCCGGCGAGTGTTTACAAGCTCTAGTTGCCATTCTCTTTACCAAACTGTACTACATTAATCATAACGTGCAGATATAGAGAGAAGAGTTATTAAATCTGCAACAGATTAAAGATTCCAGAAAAAAGATGTATTCACAACACTGAAATAATGTTCGCAATAAAAAAGGATCGATAACACTCAAATCGTCAGCACAGAGAAGCACAGAAACACAGTACCTCAGTGCTGGTAACCATCAGACAAACAACCTGCTTTCTTTGTGTGCTCACACTTACTGACTTCTCAGACGTGTGGCACTATGACCCGCAACTCGGAATACTCTGTCAATATCTACCATGAAGTTGTCCATATTGAAGGATGTACCACTTTGAGAGGCTTGCATTATACGACCCAAGATATAGTCTATATCTACAGCCGCCAAACGTCTGAACGGTATTACCACCCAGAAATCGTCCCCCTCATCTGGCCCGAACCTGAAGGATAACCTCGTCCGGACTTCATGTTCGTCGCGGTTCTGAAGGGCAAACTCCCCAATACGTTCAACTACGCGCCGCAGTCCGTTGGTATACAAGGACTCAGGGTCAACCCTGACCATGTACCGATTTCTAGTCAGGGTAGGGGTGGGGGTGGCGGTGCGCACCAACTCGAATGTTATACCATCCTCCACAGTATGAGAAGCTGTTGTGTAGGAAGTACCCGGAACTGAACAATGGGGCATATTTGAGGAAGGTACTATTGTGGGGGTTGTGTCGTAAGACGTAGAGGGTTGGGGCTCTATTACTGGGGGTCCAACAATCGGAGCAATCCTGGCACACTTTATACCTGACGCGGAGGGCTCTTCATCATGCTTCCGCTTTGAACTGTCGCATGCTACAGGTGTCGCTGGTGAGGATTCGTCAGCGGGGAAGGGTTCTGTAGCTGCACGGTCATCGGGTTCGTCTGTGATATCGATGATGGGGTGCTGTACATCGACGTCATTCACGGTTCTGTGGAAAAAGAAAACAAAATATAAGGAGCAGCACTCAAAATTTGTAATATTTTGTAAATGACCCACTTAGGAGTGTGACGTGTTAGAGATGGAATCTGTAGAAAAATTCAGGTTCACAAGCCCCTCCACATGTATTATATCTGGCCCTACAGGATGTGGAAAAACTGTATTTATGCTTAAAATCATTAAAGATAAGGGGGAGATGTTCTCAAAATTTGTGCATAAAGTAATATGGTGCTATTCGACGTATCAGTCAGTGTTCAACGAGTACCAAGATGAAATTTTGTTCCACAAGGGTGTATATGACGTTAATTCGTTAAAAGGTAATGAGCATACAGTTATTGTAATTGACGATCTCATGTTGGAAATGGATAAAACGTTTGCCGAGACATTTACAGTGTTCTCCCACCATCTTAACATAAGCGTATTCTTCATCAACCAGAATCTATTTTTCAAAAATAGATACATGCGCGATGTGTCGCTAAATACACAATATCTAGTCTTATTCGCACAACGTAGAGATGTGTCACAAATTGGGGTATTAGCCAATCAAATGTTCCCGAATCAACGTAAGGAGTTTTTGGAGGTTTATAAAGAAGCCACAACTCAGCGTTATGGATATTTGCTTTGTGACCTTCACCCGCGAAACACGTTTAGGGTGCTTCTAAGAACGAATATATTCCCAAGCGAACCTGAAACGGTGTATATTCCAGAATGACAAATAGGCTGAAGAAATATCGTGAATTAATAAAAATCTATCAACGATTGCCCGGGCACTGCAACAGATGTTTGTTAAAAATATCGACTCGACTTTTTAAAATGCATCTGTGAAATCTGTCTTAATGTTATAAAATGTAATGTGCCAATAAAACCCCCTCAGAAGGCTCGCTTACGTCGTTACAAGAACATAAAACGAGCGCTCGCTCATAAAAGTCAAACTGTGGATAAGAAAAAGCGAATTATTGTATAAAGAGGAGGATCATTCCTACCCATCTTATTTTCAGTTTTGGGCCCTTTACTGACTAGATTAATATAATGAAGAAGGTGGTTGTGATTCCGCACGAGGTGTATGCTTCATTGCAAAGTTCAAAGATTCCAGACACGGCTCTAGAACCCCGTAAAAGTAGGCTTAAAAGAATGGAAAGCGAGTTGCTAGCCTTATTAAACAGTGAAAAGTCACCTGATGAGAAAAGGATCTTGTACCATGAGGCTTTGCAGAAATTTCTTCATGAGAACGCAGATTATAAGGATCTGCCAGAATTCCCCGTGGTTATTAGGCACAGCGCGAGCGCGAGTAGCGCTGAGCATGGCAACACAGGACCTGGGCCTGACGTTAGAGATGACCAACCAAAGAACAACGGAACACAACACATCGAACATGTGTTAAAAAACAGTCTCCCACATACATTGAGGAATAAAGGCTTAAGTCTTTATAATCTATTGAGTGAGGACCCCATCATATAGTGGGCCGATACAGGCGAGTTCATTGTTGAAGGAACAAGGGTACAAGGATCCAACATCGGTGATATTGTTCATGATCTGGTGAGAAAGTGGGACAGACCCTCACCAACAGGATGCAAGTATATTAAAGCAAGGCTACAACAAATAAATGTCCCCAAAACATTGATAGGTAAAAAACATTGATAGGTAATATGAATAGGTTAAAAGACTTGGATCAAGTCTCGCATGTGCCACAACTGAGTACGCCATCGCCCCCAGTAGCAGCGTCTCTGAAGAAGAGAAAGAAGAGAAAAACGGCCAACCTTATCCAAGTGTCTCTAAAATACACAAATGGCTAACATATTAAGTAAACGCTATTATGACATTTCTAACCCCGCCTCCTATGGTGGCGTTAATAAACTGTACAGAGGTGTTTACGGAGTAGGAAAAAAGATGTTAAGCGGTTTTTGCGGGAACAGGATGCTTATACACTTCATAAACCGGTGAGAAAAAGGTTTAAAACGGCCAAGACAACCGAGGATTCGATTGACTCTATTTGGCAAGCGGATTTAACAGACATGCAAAGATATTCAGTGTATAATGACGGATACCGCTATATCCTATTCATAATAGCTGTATTCTCTAGATATCTGTGGCTAATTCCCCTGAAAAATAAATCGCCTGAAACAGTTGCTAAAGCGACCAAACCGTTGATGTTAGAAGAAGAAAGGGTTCCTGGCTATTTTTGTACAGATATGGGGAAAGAATTTATAGGTCGCGCTTTTCAGAACATGCTGACAGGGTTTAATATCAGTTACTACACTAGCAGTTCTATACATAAGGCCTCTTTAGCTGAAAGAGTTCAACGTACCATAAAAGAACGCATGCATCGCTATTTTACACATAAAAACACATACAGATATATAAACGTTCTCGGTCATTGGCATCATCATACAACCGTTCACACCACCGTACGATTGGCACAACACCTAACGAAGTTTTAGAAAGATGCGCTGCCAGAGGTGAGAAGAGATGGAGCACCGCCACCACATCTACACATTTCAAAATCAATGATTATGTAAGGCTATCACGTTCGGGAAATAAATTTGCGAAGGGATTTGAGCAAGGATGGACACGTGAGATTTTTAAAGTTCGTGCTATGAGACCTAAAGGTGAGATAATGATGTATTACGTTGAAGATTTGAATGGGGAAGAGATCGCTGGAGGCTTTTACCGCGAGGAGTTGCAGAAAGTGACATTTAATTTAGGAAAAAGTGTGTTTAAAATTGAAAAAAATTTAGGCAGCAAAGGTTCAGGAAAGAGAAAAATGTACCTGGTGAAATGGCTGGGTTACCCAGAAAGCTTCAACACCTATGTAAAAGCTGCTGCAATAATGAAGCTTAATTAGTATGCAACATGGCGCCTAGCCACTTCTATGTCACACTCCCGTCCTCTTCTTCTCTGCCTGTACATCCTAACAACACCCTCGCCAACTTTGTGACAGAACTCCACGGACCCATTGAATTGGAGAGTGATTCGTATGAGGTGGGTTTATGTGAACGCCAGTTAGTCTCCAAATTTTTAACTCTTGAAAATGAGCAAATCATATTTCTGATCCTGAGAAGAATCGATGAGTGCCAAAAATTAAACATAAGCTTAGACAATACTATGCGTTAAGTCCTGTTCGGTGAGGAACCGTACTATAGCACAAATGTATCGCTAGGAATCGGGCATTATGATACAGCCATGGACATTGTGACGGGGTTAAACAAGAGTCTTGAAAAGTCGTACCTGACAAACGATTTACTTTTTAAAGTCGTAAACATAGACACGACTGCATGTACATTGAAGTTAAAGTCAACGCTTAGTAGAAATATTAAAGATAAAGAGCTGTTCACAATTGTGGCTGAGGGCCGATATAGCTGTCCAGAGATACCTTTCACGAGGCACAGCATGATATGTCCAGCTTTATGTATCAATTGAAGATGGAGAAATTTGGTGAAAGCTCTCCACCTCCAGACATGTGCTATATTTAGAGCAATATCGTAAAGCACCAATTTGTTGGTGACACCCAAGCGCGCCTGCTGCGCATTGCACACATCCCCAACGATAGAGGGAAAAGTTTGAGCATTACATATGACAAGCCCCATTATGTGAATGTTGCGACTAATCTATTAACCAACATCTCGATATATATAAGAACGATTGAGGGAAAAAATTTCCCATTCGGTGATGGGAGCTTAACAGTGAAACTACATTTTCGCCGTTTACAATGACCCGAAGGCCATTCACACTCTATCGAGGAGTGAGATACCAGCGTGGGTGTGGACTTGGATCCATTTTTTCATCCATACTACGCACCGCTGTCCCACTGTTGAAGAGTGGTGCCAGGTGCCCAGGGGAGAAGGCGTTACAAACAGGTTTTAACGCGGCAGAAGACATAATGGGTGGAACTAAGCATAAAGAAGCTCTAAAAAAACATTTAAAACGTACACGGGACGAAATCATCAAAGATGGAAAGAGAAAAATGCGTGGTAGCGGAAAGAAGAGATCTGCCAGGAAGAATGGGTTCCCATCACGTGGTGCTAAACGTAAGAGGAAATCAAAAAAGAAGTGCTCTAAGCGCATGAAACCTATGGCTGATCATTTTTTTTCTGATATAAGATGAGGACACTACTCTCACGAATCATAGGCTGATTACTAGTTGTCGAGAGAGGTGGCACTATTTCTGACTCGTTATGGAGGTTTCATCCATCCGTGTAGTTCACAATGTTGTAAATCGGAACTGTCCCTCTTTGATATGCTCCCCACTCAGGTCTCTATTGAGCATAGCGACTTTATTACAATTAACCCATTAAACACAATTAGTTCGCCGAGTACCCCTATAGAATTCGTCATACCCAGCCCAGGCCCTTACTTTTTTGACCCGAGCTGCATGCACATGCACGCTAAACTGCGTATAGCCCATTCTGATGGAACGGACTGCGATGATAGTTATTCTGCCTAGTGCCTACCCTGAAACCAACTTTTTACACTCCATATTCAGCCAGTGTTAGGTGTATTTAAATCAGGTTAACATCTCGGCAAGAACAGGGTATTATTACCTACGAGCCTATCTGGAAAATATCCTCAACTTTTCAAAAGAAGCGAAGGACACCTTTTAAACCGCCGAGGGATATTACCATGCTAAAGATGAAAATGATATAAAGGATAAATTTAAAAATTCTAAAAAAAGATATACGAATGTTTTGGACGTCTTCATACAGATTTCACATTCCAGGAGAAACTGCTTATGAACGGGGTGGATATGAAGTTGAAGCTTACCCGCACGATTCCTGAGATCTGCATAAATCTGGGGTCTGATCAAGAAGAGGGCGCGAAACCCGTTGTGATTCACATCATGGAGCGTATTTGCGTATACGCCGAGTGAAATTAAGTTCCCAAACAAATAGAAATTGAGAAAGACTTAATACACGCCACAGTAAAATACCCAATTAACAGGGTACAGATCAAACTATACACGGTGCCCGCCGGGTTGGCCTCGAAGCAACTAGAAAACGTGGCCCTTGGAGTCCTACCTAAAAGGATATTAATTGGAATGCAGGACCACGCCTCGACGAATGGAAAATATAAAAAGAGTGCCTTTAAATTCGAGAATTTCGGCCTTAAAAAATTACTCTATACGTAAATGGCATCGCTTTGGGAGGGACTATGATTACGGACTACTCATCAGACGCTGTGTTCCCGCTCTGCGCGAGAGCTTATAGTAGTCTGGCTCATAATACAGGGCTGTGACGAGCTTGGGTTTGGTGTAACGCAGAAAGAATTTGTCGAAGAATTTAACATTTATTCATTTGATATTACGCCTGACTTGTCTGCTGGCGTAAATACGCATTTAAGTCCACAACAGAGTGGGAATATCTCAGTCAGGTTGGAATTTGCCAAGCCTATAGACGCGCCTATAAGTACTCGTGTACCTCGAATCACAGGCACTAATAGAAGTTGATCGTTTCAGGAACGTGGTCACAGACTTTTAAAATGGACGCGAATACACTCCAGAGAGTAATGAAAAGTGACCGTTTCACACGCTCAAAATTTATCGGTGTGTTTGCGAAGAATGAAATATTGAAGTTGCCAAGTACGAGAAACTGGTACGGGATTATCGTTAACACCGACATTGTGGGGGTGAGGGGATTCATTGGTTTGCATTCTATTTTAAAAATGGGGAAAGAATGTACTATTTTGACTCACTCGGCACTCAGCCCTGGAATGATTCTGTGGTTGTGCAGTTTATCGAGCAAATACATGTACCTGAGATTGTGTGGACCCCGTATCGCTTTCAAGGATATTATAGCAACACGTGCGGGATGTACGCCCTCTCATTTCACATGCACATGTCACGTGGGAAGGGATTTATAAATTTTTAAAAATTATTCGATTTGTGCAACACTGAAATGAACGATAAAAATGTATGCAGACAGATAAAAAAAAGGTTCCCATATGTTAGCCCCCATTGTATTGTGTAAAGGTGTATATCTATATTGTGCAAATGCCTATTTGTAGTCATTAAGACTTATTTAATAGACACTGGTTCCGCTTTGTACGTTTTCTGCCATTTAATAAATTAAATGAAAATATAATGCGTTTTTGTTCTTAACCTCAAAAATACTTACATTAGTTCCTCGATGACCTGGCACTCGCTGGACCGGACGTGAGCCAATACCTCGACTTCTGTGTTCAAAGCGCTGGTTTGGTATTCCCCTTTCATCAAAACGAAAAGTAGCTATGACACGATCAAGTTACGCATCGGTCCTATAAAGTTAAATAAAAATAAAGAGCTACAATAAGAGAAAATGTCACGCATTTAAAAATTATAATAAAAAAAGCAGATAATTCTTAAAAGTTTTGGTATTTTAAAAATCCTACTGCGGTGCTGTCTTTAAATTATCGAGAAAAATATTATTAAAGGTCCACTATATATATATATATATATATATATGCCGAAATAATCACGAAGGAAGCAGACAAAATTAAAAACATAATGGGATTAATTTTTTCGTTGTTGAAAAATTCAGAATAAAGCTAGGTTAGACAACAGCAAATTATAACCACAAGCAGATATCCTGGCAGTTTTCAAAAGTAAGAGTGCTAAGACATCGTTTGCCTGCAGCGGGACTCGAGCCCGCATGTAATTTTTAATAGTTTTAATATTTCTAAAATCCTATCTGTAGAACTTTCTATAAATTTTTAAATTATCGAATAATATACAAATAAAAACTCACCATATATATATATATATATATATATATATATTATATATATACCGAAATAACCACGAAGGAAACAGACAATAATTAAAAACATAATGGGATTAATTTTTCGTTGAAGAAAAATTTAGAATAAAAGGAAATTAGATTACTAATTATAAACGAGAAAGAATACATCTTTAAATTATCGAGAAATGTATTATTTAAAGCTCCACCATCTATATATATATATATATATATATATATATATATATATATATATACAGTATATGCCTAAATAATCACGAAGGAAACAGAATAATTAAAAATATTTTTCAAAATGCAATTACTTTGGCCTTTTATAAGTTAACGCCGATTGAAACGTTATATATAGGCCGAGAATAAAGCATAAACTATTTTCGAAACACTTATTATGGCACTTATAAGTTAATTAACACTGAATGAGCGGCAGAATATAATCACTTACATTTCAAATGAATTGTCCGTAGGATCTTACATTTCGTCACAATTTTCCGTAACAACTTGCGTAGATAAAAGTTCATTCCGATCTGCAGCATTGAAAATTAGGCGCGTTGCCTCAGCATACAAATCTTGATCTTCAAACAATTCGGGGGAGTCGTACAGATGGCTCATGGTTGGTATTTCAAAAACACTAAGCAAGAAAAACGATTGAAATGAGGCTCTGAGATGAGCTGCTCACTTTTATAAAGGGGGCTTGTGACCATCTTACAACAGACGAAACGCTAGCTTCCTATTGGCTATCGGTGAATTTTGGGCAGGGTTTGATGCGTAGGCCTGCGTAGCGGCCAAACAGAGGTCCTGAGCCCCGCCCACAGGGCTGTGATTGGTTGCCCCGTGAGATCTGGGGCGTGTCAGATATTCCCATTCGTGGAGAGTCAAGAAACGGTTTGTTTTTTTATCTTGTATTCGACCGAGAGAGAGAGAGAGAGAGAGAGAGAGAGAGAGAGAGAGAGAGAGAGAGGAGTGAGAGAGAGAGAGAGAGAGAGAGAGAGAGAGAGCGAACGGTGGATGAGGATGGCTTGTGAAACGGTTTATGGTCCCTGAAATATAAAAGTGGAAGGTAATTTCAGATCCAATGATCCATGAAGAAAACCGCTGTAAAATTTTATTGTATCGTATAAGAATTCCACGATACAATAAATAAATTTAAAATTAACAGATGCGTGCTGGTTGCGGGTTATTAGCCCAAAGTTTACGATCTCGAGCAGATCGCTGATTAATATATATATATATATATATATATATATATATGGGAATGAACTCAGAATGGTCCCCTGAGTTTTTTATGATACACACAGACAGTGCATGGAACAAGGAACTCTTCTGGGATAATTAAATCCACTATAGTCCGAATAAGTAATGGTAAATGGCAAATACCATAGTTTTTCTTTTTCATGATGCTAGCCCGACGTGGGCAACGGGTCACTCGCAAAGAGGTCCCATAAATATAGCTTCCCTCACCAGCTATCTGCAAAGCAGACAGGATCCAGCTTTGGGACATGGATCTAGGGTTTAAAGCAAGCCTAGCCCTGCTACATTTAGAACCTCAATATAAGCAAAAGACTCGCTGCCTTCACGTCAGATTGAATACATCAAAGAAAAAGGGGGGTAACTATTATATTTTTAGCCAAAAACCAAAACTTAAACCTCAACTGGCAGAAATGAACGTCCACTTTTAAAGGCACATAACATGTCCGTTTCAAGATGGGAATGAACTCAGAATGGTCCCCTGAGTTTTTTATGATACACACAGACAGTGTATGGATCAAGGAACTCTTCTGGGATAATTAAATCCACTATAGTCCGAATAAGTAATGGTAAATGGCAAATACCATAGTTTTTCTTTTTCATGATGCTAGCCCGACGTGGGCAACGGGTCACTCGCAAAGAGGTCCCATAAATATAGCTTCCCTCACCAGCTATCTGCAAAGCAGACAGGATCCAGCTTTGGGACATGGATCTAGGGTTTAAAGCAAGCCTAGCCCTGCTACATTTAGAACCTCAATATAAGCAAAAGACTCGCTGCCTTCACGTCAGATTGAATACATCAAAGAAAAAGGGGGGTAACTATTATATTTTTAGCCAAAAACCAAAACTTAAACCTCAACTGGCAGAACTGAGCGTCCACTTTTCAAGGCACATAACATGTCCGTTTCAAGATGGGAACGAACTCAGAATGGTCCCCTGAGTTTTTTATGATACACACAGACAGTGCATGGAACAAGGAACTCTTCTGGGATAATTAAATCCACTATAGTCCGAATAAGTAATGGTAAATGGCAAATACCATAGTTTTTCTTTTTCATGATGCTAGCCCGACGTGGGCAACGGGTCACTCGCAAAGAGGGCCCATAAATATAGCTTCCCTCACCAGCTATCTGCAAAGCAGACAGGATCCAGCTTTGGGACATGGATCTAGGGTTTAAAGCAAACCTAGCCCTGCTACATTTAGAACCTCAATATAAACAAAAGACTCGCTGCCTTCACGTCAGATTGAATACATCAAAGAAAAAGGGGTAACTATTATATTTTTAGCCAAAAACCAAAACTTAAACCTCAACTGGCAGAACTGAGCGTCCACTTTTCAAGGCACATAACATGTCCGTTTCAAGATGGGAATGAACTCAGAATGGTCCCCTGAGTTTTTTATGATACACACAGACAGTGTGTCCGAATAAGTAATGGTAAATGGAAAATACCATAGTTTTTCTTTTTCATGATGCTAGCCCGACGTGAGCAACGGGTCACTCGCAAAGAGGGCCCATAAATATAGCTTCCCTCACCAGCTATCTGCAAAGCAGACAGGATCCAGCTTTGGGACATGGATCTAGGGTTTAAAGCAAGCCTAGCCCTGCTACATTTAGAACCTCAATATAAGCAAAAGACTCGTTGCCTTCACGTCAGATTGAATACATCAAAGAAAAAGGGGTAACTATTATATTTTTAGCCAAAAACCAAAACTTAAACCTCAACTGGCAGAACTGAGCGTCCACTTTTCAAGGCACATAACATGTCCGTTTCAAGATGGGAATGAACTCAGAAAGGTCCCCTGAGTTTTTTATGATACACACAGACAGTGTGTCCGAATAAGTAATGGTAAATGGAAAATACCATAGTTTTTCTTTTTCATGATGCTAGCCCGACGTGAGCAACGGGTCACTCGCAAAGAGGGCCCATAAATATAGCTTCCCTCACCAGCTATCTGCAAAGCAGACAGGATCCAGCTTTGGGACATGGATCTAGGGTTTAAAGCAAGCCTAGCCCTGCTACATTTAGAACCTCAATATAAGCAAAAGACCCGCTGCCTTCACGTCAGATTGAATACATCAAAGAAAAAGGGATAACTATTATATTTTTAGCCAAAAACCAAAACTTAAACCTCAACTGGCAGAACTGAGCGTCCACTTTTCAAGGCACATAACATGTCCGTTTCAAGATAGGAATGAACTCAGAATGGTCCCCTGAGTTTTTTATGATACACACAGACAGTGCATGGAACAAGGAACTCTTCTGGGATAATTAAATCCACTATAGTCCGAATAAGTAATGGTAAATGGCAAATACCATAGTTTTTCTTTTTCATGATGCTAGCCCGACGTGGGCAACGGGTCACTCGCAAAGAGGTCCCATAAATATAGCTTCCCTCACCAGCTATCTGCAAAGCAGACAGGATCCAGCTTTGGAACATGGATCTATGGTTTAAAGCAAGCCTAGCCCTGCTACATTTAGAACCTCAATATAAGCAAAAGACCCGCTGCCTTCACGTCAGATTGAATACATCAAAGAAAAAGGGATAACTATTATATTTTTAGCCAAAAACCAAAACTTAAACCTCAACTGGCAGAACTGAGCGTCCACTTTTCAAGGCACATATGTCCGTTTCAAGATAGGAATGAACTCAGAATGGTCCCCTGAGTTTTTTATGATACACACAGACAGTGCATGGAACAAGGAACTCTTCTGGGATAATTAAATCCACTATAGTCCGAATAAGTAATGGTAAATGGCAAATACCATAGTTTTTCTTTTTCATGATGCTAGCCCGACGTGGGCAACGGGTCACTCGCAAAGAGGTCCCATAAATATAGCTTCCCTCACCAGCTATCTGCAAAGCAGACAGGATCCAGCTTTGGGACATGGATCTAGGGTTTAAAGCAAGCCTAGCCCTGCTACATTTAGAACCTCAATATAAGCAAAAGAATCGCTGCCTTCACGTCAGATTGAATACATCAAAGAAAAAGGGGGGTAACTATTATATTTTCAGCCAAAAACCAAAACTTAAACCTCAACTGGCAGAACTGAGCGTCCACTTTTCAAGGCACATAACATGTCCGTTTCAAGATGGGAATGAACTCAGAATGGTCCCCTGAGTTTTTTATGATACACACAGACAGTGTATGGAACAAGGAACTCTTCTGGGATAATTAAATCCACTATAGTCCGAATAAGTAATGGTAAATGGCAAATACCATAGTTTTTCTTTTTCATGATGCTAGCCCGACGTGGGCAACGGGTCACTCGCAAAGAGGTCCCATAAATATAGCTTCCCTCACCAGCTATCTGCAAAGCAGACAGGATCCAGCTTTGGGACATGGATCTAGGGTTTAAAGCAAGCCTAGCCCTGCTACATTTAGAACCTCAATATAAGCAAAGACCGCTGCCTTCACGTCAGATTGAATACATCAAAGAAAAAGGGTAACTATTATATTTTTAGCCAAAAACCAAAACTTAAACCTCAAATGGCAGAACTGAGCGTCCACTTTTCAAGGCACATAACATGTCCGTTTCAAGATGGGAATGAACTCAGAATGGTCCCCTGAGTTTTTTATGATACACACAGACAGTGCATGGAACAAGGAACTCTTCTGGGATAATAGTTACCTCTTTTTCTTTGATGTATTCAATCTGACGTGAATGCAGCGAGTCTTTTGCTTATATTGAGGTTCTAAATGTAGCAGGGCTAGGCTTGCTTTAAACCCTAGATCCATGTCCCAAAGCTGGATCCTGTCTGCTTTGCAGATAGCTGGTGAGGGAAGCTATATTTATGGGACCTCTTTGCGAGTGACCCGTTGCCCACGTCGGGCTAGCATCATGAAAAAGAAAAACTATGGTATTTGCCATTTACCATTACTTATTCGGACTATAGTGGATTTAATTATCCCAGAAGAGTTCCTTGTTCCATGCACTGTCTGTGTGTATCATATATATATATATATATATATATATAATATATATATATATATATATATATATATATATAGCGAGAGAGAGAGAGCGAGAGATTTGTACATATGTAAGATCACCTTTGGTTTCGGTACAATAAATAAATTTAAAAAAAATAACAAAGATGTGTAATGTGACTTTTCAGAGGAAATTGAAGACACGTGTGGTTGAAAATAGAGCGAATTATGGTACCCTCTAAATTAGCTTCGTAAAATTTATTATGCCCTGTAAATTAAAACGCATGGAACTGGAAATGGTTTTTAAAAATATATCACCTCAACTTTTCACAAAGACTTGTTTAATTATCGCTTTTTAAAACTCGACCTTCTCATGGCTCGTATGCTGACTAGTGATGCACCGGAGCTCCGGCTCCGGCCGAGCAGGAGTTCCGGCCATTTTAGAAAACCTCCTGCTCCGGCCTCTGGCAGGAGCTGCCAAGTACACCAAACTCAATTCTGACAACTTTCAGTTCTCAGTGACTGTAATAATAATTTATTTTATGAGTGATCAGTGATTGTATTAATAATTGATTTGATATAGGTTACTTTGCTCAGCATTCAGCAAGACATCATGAGTTTCATAACCTGAGGATATTCTGTTCAATGGAAATTTTTAGAGAAATTAGCACACAAAGCATAGAAAGTCGACTTTTATAAAGTTTAAGTTATTAAAGACTTAATAATTTAAAATAGCAGGACTATAATATATAAACCCTAAATAGATGAGACGATGGACCACACACACACACACCCATATAAATACTGAAATAAATCAATTGGCCGGAACCTCCGGCTTCCGGCCGGAGGAAAAAACACTAAGCCGGAGATTCCGGCCCTCCGACCTCCGGCCAAAATCTGCCTCTGGTGCATCACTAATGCTGATCCGACGCTGGGTCGTACAATTTAATTATGCATGTCTTATCTCGAATCTTGGAAACTGGAAATAACTATTAAAGTCATTTATCCGTGAAGGAAAAAGGAAAAATCATCACTGCACGAAAAGGAAGCGATTTAGCGACATTCGAAGATATATTCGGAATTCGGGTACAAATCGCACATGTTTGAGAGAAACGCTAAACTACGAGTCAAATGCGCGTGAAGTTTAATCTTTATGATGTCCATGATCTCGAAATAAACTCCTGCAGAAAGTTTATTTATTGGAATTTTAAATCGATATTATCTATCGCTTCCTTCAAACTCCACAATTTTCAGAACGATGTTTAATATAATTATTTACATATAAATATATATATATATATTATATATATATATAAATATATATATATAAATAATTTTTTTTCCATAAATATTTATGTCCTTCTATTGTTCAGCTATTTACATCGTTTAATTAGGAAATGTTTAGGAAGGTGTTTGCTTATATCGCTTTCACCTTTCTTCTTCTCTTCATTTCCCTCCTTTATCATATTTCCTTTTTATTTATTCATTTGTGCTGCACATTTTAATGCTACGTGTATCATTTGTCCTGTTCTAATTTGCAGAAGTTACAGATGAAAAAGACCGTAATATTCGATTCAAGTTAGCCGGAGAGTGAGTTAATTAATGCAATTTGACGTGATTATAAATTTTGTGTACGCTTCTTGTACCAATTTTCAGAATTTTTTAGATGAACTTTTTCCGGAACTGTACATATATAGGCTTTCTTTGGTTTCGATTGGTTCCGCCCGAATTGTTCATTCTGACGAATGTCAATCTTTTCGCCCCCACCCTAGACCTACTTTTTAACGGGATGTGTGTATATATATATATATATATTATATAAAAGAGAGCGCGTGAGAGGTAGAGAGGGAGGAGAGAGAGAGAGAGAGAGAGCGCGCGAGAGAGCGAGAGAGAGAAAGCGAGGAGGGAGGCTGGTTACCATTTTATCTACCATTCGTGAAAGGATGTTTACACTCCACCTTAGGCCTACAGTTTGACACGGATCATTAGGTCACCCTGGCTACCAACCGTGGAAGGACGCGCCGCCACCGGTCTCGAGCCCGCCTACACTCCACCTTAGACCTACATTTTAACACGGATCATTGGGTTGCCCTCGCTACCAACCGAGGAAGGACGCGCCGCCGCCGGGTCTCGAGCCCGACGCATATAATCGTGTGTGCGTAATATTTTATGAACGTATAGACGGGTGTGTACGTGCCAAAACGAAGTGCACACTGTGCCAACTGGCTGATAATGCCTGGAGGCACTGGCTGATTAGGGGCCTTATAAGACAACGTCCGCTCGGCTGAAGTCTTAATATGCGCTTGGCTCCTGTCAAGCGAACACCTCTCTTCTCTCTCTCCTTCTCCTCTCTCTTAGGTTAGGTATACCCCTTTGGGGGGTGAGGCAGTCCCATCTTCTCTCCCAAAGAGGTCTCCCCCAGCGAGAGTTCATTGCAACTTGGGGGATAACTCCGCCTCCAAATTGCATAACCCCTTGTTGCTCTTGCAGCAACCCTCTCCCCCTTTAGGGGGGTACCTTGCAACAAAGGGGGGTTTGGCACTGGCACTGTGGGGTGCCTTGCAACAAGGGGGCTGGGGTTGACACTCTTTCAACATTGATCAACATTTGCAATTGCATTTCACTCTCTCCTTTTGCGCCCATACTACTGATGCTATTCGTGGAAGAAAGTTTCAGAGTGACGATGAGGTTGTTGAGGAGGTTAAGAGGTGGCTCCAGCGGAACCCAGCGGAGTTTCACCAGCTAGGAATAAAGGCCCTTGTTTCGAGGTGGAGGAAAGCCGTAGAAAAGGATGCATATATGTGGAAAAATAAAAAATTGTAAAAAAGGTATGTAACTACTTATGTCCAAAATTTTTGGAACTTACAAAGAAACTTAGAAAGAAAAAAAAAGGTGGGGCAAAATATATTGAGTGGCCTCGTAGTAATATGTAGTATTTAGAAATGTCGATACAACCATGTTACATCAACATCAGTTTAACATTGTTTAGATACATATAAGAGATTAAAATAGGTCAACTCTAGATTAAAATTTGCAAAATTTAGGTTTCCATTGTATTCCGACATTTCGCCCTAAATATGACGATTTCACTCTGAAACGTTTGTGACTTCAGTTAACGTACTTTTTTATAATTTCCCCCAATGGATAGGAAGTGTGGAGCAGTGTAGTTTACGTCCCCCTGTGGTGCCTAGTGTAGTTTACGTTCCCCTACATTATCCCAGTGTAGATTACGTTCCCCTACATTATCCTAGTGTAGTTTGCGTTCCCCAACTTTGTCTGCGGGTACCTAATCAAATAAAACATTAAAACTAACGAAAATATTGGGAAAACGTAATGGGGAACTCCAACGCAAAACTAATGTGGGAATCGTTCGAAACGGTATTTAGGACTATAAATGGGGAATGTGTACCGTACAAAATTAAGCGTGCGAAACTAAACAACAAGCCCTTGTGGTTTACTTCTAGAGTAGGAGACATTATAAAGAGTAGAGATAGGGCTTATAGGCTATATAAGTGCGATAAAGATAATCTGTTGTCACGAAACAACAACATATCTCTAAGGCGTGAAGCTAAAAGTGTAATAAAAAAGTCCAAACGCGAATTTGAAATCTCCATAGCTCGTGACGGTAAAGAAAACCCCAAGCGATTCTTTCAATACGTCAATAATAGAAATCCAGTAAAAAGTGTCTTGGGGCCTTTGAAAAATGTAAACGGAGATCTAGTTCCTGAAAACAAGAAAATGGCTACCTTGCTAAACGAATTTTTTACGTCAGTTTTTACTGTAGAAGATGTAACGAATATCCCTACGGTCATAGACATAATACCTTTTGATAATGGTAATATTTTGGATAATATCGTGGTTAGTGAAAGGGAAGTAATGCGCTATATTGATAAAATGAAAACGGGTAAATCACCGGGTCCGGATTCCATATATCCCATACAACTAAAAGAATTAAAAGATAGCATTGTTTTGCCGCAAACAAAGATTTTTAATGCGTCTATTTCTGAGGGGTCCGTACCAGATAATTTCAAGTTAGCAAACGTAACACCTATCTTTAAGAAAGGCGATAAAGGTGCGGCGGGAAATTATAGGCCAATCAGTTTAACGTCTGTTGTAGGTAAGCTACTGGAATCAATAATTAGGGATCGTATAGTCGAACACTTAGAAGTGCATAAACTAATTAGAAATACGCAGCACGGTTTTAGGCGAAACAAATCATGCTTAACTAATCTTTTAGAATTTTTCCAAAGCGTGGTTGACGTTTACGATAGACATCGGGCGGTTGATGTAGTGTATTTAGATTTTCAAAAAGCGTTTGACACCGTGCCGCACAAAAGACTCATTGAAAAAACTAAGGCTCATGGAATCAGGGGTGTAGTAATAAATTGGATAGAAGAGTGGTTGCGAGGTAGGAAACAGAGGGTGGTCGTTGATGGAGCGGAGTCGTGTTAGGCTAATGTAGCGAGTGGCGTTCCTCAGGGTTCTGTGTTGGGTCCCTTGCTTTTTCTTATATATATTAACGATTTAGATGTCGGCCTAGTCAGTGCAGTTTCAAAGTTTGCGGATGACACGAAGCTGGGTGGTAGGGCGATTAATGACGAAGATAGAGGTAAAATCCAGGAAGATCTGAATAAAATCGTTGATTGGTCAGTCACATAGCAAATGAATTTAACGTTGATAAGTGCAAAATTTTGCATATAGGTTCGCGTAACGGTAATTTTGCGTATAGTATGTCAGGGAAAGATTTAACAAGCGTAGAGCAGGAAAAAGATTTAGGAGTTATAGTCACTGGTGATTTAAAAGTAGCGAAACAAAGTACAGCAGCGGTCAATAAGGCGAACAAAGTGTTAGGTTTTATAGCTCGAAATTTTGAGTACAAATCGCGCGATATTATAGTTCCACTTTATAAATCATTAGTTAGACCCCATTTGGAGTACGCGGTCCAATTTTGGAATCCGCATATGTGCAAAGATATAGACAAAATCGAAAGAGTTCAAAGACGAGCAACTAAGATGATTCCGTTGCTTAGGTCAAAGTCGTACGAGGATAGGCTTAAGGAGTTAAAATTAACAACACTCGAGAATAGGAGGTTAAGGGGTGATCTAATCCAGGTTTTCAAAATTATGAATGGGTTCGATAACGTAGATAGAGATAGCTTTTTCGAAATATCTCAATATAATAGGACTAGAAATAACGGGTGTAAGTTGACAAGTAGAAGGTTCGAGACAGCAGTTGCCAAAAACTTTTTTACGCATATAATAGTAAATAGGTGGAATAGTTTGCCGGTAGAAGTAATTAGTAGCACGTCTATAAACATGTTTAAAAATCGATTAGACGCATATGTTGATAGATTGGGTATAGTTTCAGGTAGTAAAATTAAGGCTTTGTGGTGATAGATCCCACAGCTCAACACAAGTGTTGTGGGATATAGGGAGGCAGCATTTTGGGTTAGGGGATACTCTCTGTCCTTACACACCCCATTTAAAGAGATTCCTCTGCCGAGCGGTGCCTCCCATAGTACTGTGAGGTATTGAAAAACTCATGATCTTCACTTGCCCCACAAACACCTTGAAATGGGAGACCCAGAATGGGTGCACACACATTTCTACATTACTGTACAGTCTTTACAGCCACACCTACACTTTTCCTCCTAAGTATATATATTGTAATGTATGTTGGTTGTAAATTTTGACTTCGTCCGCAATCGATATGGACCGTGACTTATTTTTCGTTGGGCAAGGTACTAGTATTGATGGATACCGTAATGAAAATGACTGGATTCTTTGGATCTGATATATTTGCATGTCGGTTATAAATGGATATAGAGTGTAACATATTTGTGGATAGTAGTCTATTATGACTTGATCCTCTGGATCCAGAGATTCTATCTTTAGTTTTAAATCGATAATTAATTAGTTTTTAATTGATAATTATTTAATTTTGCAAAAATTGGTAGTTGCGAATGTACAGGCAGTTGTTACATAAATTTCTTATGTTCTTGTGGTTCGGAACCCACGTAAAATTGTAGGTCCCCTCCGCCACCACGGAGGACATACACAATACACAATTACGAACACAGTTAGGTAGACCAGCCATGAGTGGATCCTAGGGTCTTTGTTGGTCTGAAACATTATAACATTATGACTTAACCTTAAACTAAGTTTTATTTGATGGATTCATTTAAAAAATGTCTCCTAAAGATCCTAGTGTAGTGTACGTTCCCCAACTTTGACCTTGTGTAGTTTGTGCCCCCTTTTGCGTCAGGGAGATGTAAACTACACTTGCTCCGGAAGTTTTAAGTTTTAAATGAATGTTTACACACACACACACACACACACACACACACACACACATATATATAATATATATATATATATATATATATATATACCCACACACACACACACACACACACACTGTATATGTTGTAAATACTTAGTATTTAAGTGAACTTTTAGTATTAAGACTTGAATATATCTTTTATAAAGCTCAAACAAATTCGTGCTTGAAAGAAAACCCTCATCCACTTATGTTATATTTAATATTTAAAGACAAAGAAAGTACACATTATTTTCAAAGAAGACAAGATGTCCATTCTAAACATTTCGTCACTTGTAGGTTATCTTTCCCCCACCAATTTTGACAGAATATTTTCGTTAAAACTAACGAAAATATCACGACTTAACCTAACTAATTATAATTATCAAGGGCGTACAGTTGATCTATTAGTAAATAGTAAATACTATTCCAGAAACAAACAATGTTATAATTAATAATAGATCAACTGTACGCCCTTGATAATTAGTTAGGTTAAGTCGTGATATTTTCGTTAGTTTTCACGAAAATATTCTGTCAAAATTGGTCGGGGGGAAATAACCTACAAGTACCAACATTTCATTCCGGGAACAATTATTTATTAAAAATCAAGTTTTTATTATTAATTAGCTGTACCAAAAGACGTCACCTCAACTACACTACAGTTAGAATGAGGCTGTTATGGTATTACATGTGCACAAATGGTATTTCTTAAACTGATAAATTCTAAAGAATTTTATCTTTAACATAATTGTTAAACGATTGTTTCAGCAAAGTTTTCCCCAATAATATGAATACTTTTTAAAAGATAAATGAGTCCAGTTTCTACAAATGATGGCATGGATTGATTTCTCAGTATGCCGCTTACATCACCAAAATTTACTCTTAAAGCATAGGAATTTCACAAACGTATGAGTAAAGTGATCCACAAGGTTTGTCTCCCAGGTCTGATTCTGCTGAACGTATTCGAACACATTGCCAAAGCCCGGATCCGTTTGGATCATCAGGTGACCATGGTACGGAGTCGTTGGTAACTTTTTCTCCAAATGACCATTCCCAGTAGTCCGGTGTCTTCCTTTCAAGTCCAACCCATACATCATCTTTAGACATGCCTATAAATAAAACTGCAGTTAATAATTAATGCAAATTTGTAATTTACTTCGCCTATATTTTTGTGTGTGTGTATATATATATATATATACACACATACATACACACAATGTATGTATATGAAAATGAAAATGAAAATGCTTATTGGCAGACTATAGTCCATATGACAAATATTATTAAACAATGACAGTTTATATACTAAGGATAGGAATATACAGTATACAATTGATTATAAATAATACGGTGCTACTATGGCGTGATTCCTACCTCGATTCGGCGGTCTACCTTTTAATTATAGCTTCTTACCTTGTTTACTAATTGCTCGTTTACATTCCAATGTCCATCGCCCTTGACGATTGGTTAGGTTTAGTCATGATATTTTCGTTAGTTTTAACGAAAATATCGTGACTAAACCTAACCAATCGTAGGTAGACCACATACTATAGTAGCACCGAAACTATTTTTTAAATAAATAAAATTGAATAATAAATAGCATTTTATATTTATTATATTTTCATTTATACCTTGGATAGGAATCACACTCTACAGTACTGTAGTTTCGAACCAAAACGGGTAGGAATCACCCTATAGTATCGAAGTCACCGGTAGAATCACGCTATAGTAGCACCAATAATACTGTAATGTCGAAGTTAAGTGGAGCTACAGACAGACGTTTTCATACCAAGAATTCCATAGCTTAGAGGATAAATGGCAGGACTCATGGATAGCTTGGATAATCGGGTTGGTTGATTTTTTAATTCTTTGCATTAGACTGTATTGAGCACGTCTCGTTACCTCCGGGAAGCTCGGGACATTGTGGGTAGCAAACATTTGGGAAGCTGAGCATCTCGGGGGGTAATTTATGTAAGAGTCTGAAAGACCTGTTGTACAGCAAATTTAGGGTTCTGCCAGAACCTTTTTTATAATTCACCCAGAGTTGCTGTCCGTATATATTACTGCAGAAAGTACGAAAGAGAGTGTCTTTAGCTTCACTTGTACAAAATCGAAAGTTCCTTATAGTCATATTCGATTTAGCACACAGGCTTCTAGATTGTTTTCTTATATCCGAGTCATCACTCAAGGAGTTGGTAATAGTTTGACCCAAATACTTAAACTCTTGTACTTCCTCAATTACTTCACCATTCATTTTAAACCTTATATCAGCTGGCTGATTACAGCTTTTAGGGTGAAATTGCATAACCTTAGTTTTTGTAACATTAAAAAGAATATCATGTTTCTGCGAATACACTTCGCAGACTTTTAGTAGCCGATCCAGACCTTTAACAGAGGGACTTATTAACATCATATCATCGGCATAAACTAAGTTATTTATCCTTGTGTTATCTATACAACATCCCACTGTTGCCTAATTAAGTGAAGCAATTAATCCGTCAATATACACATTACACAGCATAAGGGAGAGCAAGGAGCCTTGTCTCACCCCGCAAGAGGAGCCAAAACACTTGGATTGCCCCACCTAACGGTGAAAGATTGGTGGGAATACCAAAATTTCAATACGTTTGATATGTACATGGGAACCTTCCTGTCTTCTAGTTTTTCAAATAAAATATAGTGGTTCACCCTATCATATGCCTTATTTATATCTAGGAAACAGCTATAAATAGTTGAATTACTGTCAATGTATTTAGATATTGTTTCTTTAAGTACATAGATACACAGGTCAGTTGAGTGGGACTTTTTAAAACCAAACTGATTAGATGTCCATAGGAAATCATTTAATCGGAGTAACAAGAGTTTTTCTAGTAGTTTCGAGAAGCAGGAAGCGACAGCAATAGGCCTGTAATTATTGCTGGACAGAATGTCTCGGTACTTATTTTTGATCAGGGGCAAGATATATACCCTCATGAACTCTGCAGTTGATATAGCTATGAGCAAGCATGGCTGATAGGAGCAATGATATATGCAGACATACTACGTCATTGGCATATTTTAAGTGCTCATTCGATAAGTCATCTACCCCTGACGCAGAACCAGTCTTTAACTCTTTAATTAACCTCTTTACTTCAGAAAATGATATCAAAGTATTTTCCCTTGTCCCTCCCACAGGCGTTTCGCTGCATTCTGTTAAGATTATCCCCACTCACACTGTTTAGAGTGTTAGAGTAGTGGTTTTTCCACAGCTTTCCAATTTCTTCCTCCTCCGGCACCCCATCGATTGTCGGAGGGAGGACATTTATGACACCCGTTTGATTCTTAACAAATTTCCAAAATTTGTTATTATCGTTATTTATGCGAGCTTCACAGGCTTTTGATGCTCGAATAGACTCTTCTTCCTGTTTACATTGCCTTATGGCCGCCTTATACTGACCCCTACTTCTACACATATTCATGTATACAGATCCTAATCTGGGTTTACCATGAAAGCACCACTTGTTCTGTCTTTGTATTCTATTCTGTGTTGCATATTTGGACCAATCGACGCGATTATTCTTACCTATTGAGTTCTTGTTAAGTCGTGTTGCACATAAATTGGTAAAGTTAATTAATATTTCTAATGGTCTATGATCAGAAAGAAGGAAATCATGCAAAATATGAACTCTAACAATTCGATCCTTTAGATTATTACTAGTGAGACAATGATCAATCCACCTGGTGGTACCACTCATATCACTAACGTATGTAAAATTACCACTGGTTACCCCTAATACATCTACATCATTTATACTTAAATTGGCCGACTCGCACATGTTACCCGATTCTACAAAGAATTCCGAGTTCACATGCACGTTAAAGTCCCCCATTATTATACAGTGAGAATATTTGGGGTTATCTAATAATGACTTAATTTTGTATAGCAAATCGATGTATTCATCTAGATTACTGCCGTTGTTGTATGGTAAATAGCAGTTTACAATTAATATGTAATCATTGTTCACTTGTAATTCAATGCCTAACAACCTTACATTATCGCTTGTTAAAAATTTTATATGTTTTGACAAATTTTTCCTTATTAAGAAAGCAACACCACCAAAAGGCCTACCGTACATTAATTCATCTGACAAGTCTACTGCTGATGACGCATGGTACATAAAGTCATCATGGATGGTAGAGAGGAATTTTAGCTCTTGCTTAGGTAGCCAGTGCTCCTGCAGGAGTATCAACTCTGCACTGTCGCAGATTTTATGAACATCTACAGTTGAATTCCTCACTGACCTTACATTATAAATTATGAGACTATTTTCAACAAGTTATCCGCCATGACTGATAGAAAATTCATTATTAGTAAGATTATTATTATACACAATACAACTTTCAGACATTACCGTTAGGGCGCCTATTATTATTATTGTTATTATTATTATTATTATTATTATTATTATTATTTTGCCTGTTATTAAATCTCCTGGAAAAGTGAATAAACTCCTTAACAATAATACCGTCTGGCCACTGACTTATATTATACGAGTTGAAGTGCGAATTTACACCTTTAATTATTACTTTAAATGAGTTATAATACGGAGATTTTGTGTTTAGTTTATTAACTAACAATATACTGCGTTCACCAATGACTTCTTCCATCATGTGTCGAATATCGCTTGCCTCGTTTGAGAGCTGAATTCGCGACACAAAGAGGGTGAGATTCCCCATTGGTGGCCTCGCCGCGGAAACCGGTTGAGGAAACCTTCGGGAAGAGCGCCTGTTAACAGCGACCCACCCGTCATCCTCCCTCGATCTCCTTGAGGCAGGATTCGCCTGCCTGGGGGATGGGTGGCACAAGTTTTGGGTGATTGGAGGCCCCTCCCCTACTTTGTGGCTCGGTGAGGGTCTGTTAGCGTGTTTATAACCTAACGGCCGCGCGTGCCCCTCCTTCTTCGGTGGGAGGGGGGGAACTGCGTACCGATCGATGCGTAATCGAACGCCTCTCCTTTGCAGTGGGAGGTAGGGAAGAGGGCAATGATGCCTCGTCTCTTGGCATTGGACCGTCCCTGTTCCTTACTGTGAAATCGGGAGCAGGGGCCCTCTCCTGAACGGGAGGGGGGGTTGACCGCTACCCCTGCATGCTGCGTTTCCATCCCACCTTCAGGGGGGGGGGGAGTTGGGGGCGGGGATTTCGTTTCCCTCGCTGCCCGACGCGCTTCTTGGAGATCTGACTTGCTGAACTACTTCCGAGTAACTGGGCTTTGGGAGGAGCGTCTCTTTCAACGCATCTAACTCTGACCGGAATTGTTTTATTGAAATCGCGTTTTTCTGATTTGACACCACGTGTTGGTGTTTCAGTTCAACTATCGACTTTTGTACCTCATTATACTGTTTGAGGAGCACCGAGACGTCTACGTCACCCATAGAGATTGCCGGTTCCATGGAAGTTAGTAACGTAGAAGGTAATATTGTTCTCATTATCCCGGAGGGTCGACACTTTATTTATAATGTCTTTCAGGGTATTCTCGTTTCTAGAATTACCTCTACGAGTTGGGAGGGTAGCACTGAACAGGGTGTTTAACTGTACCCTCACATGTTCTATTTCTTCTGAATCATAAAAATCATGACAGACAGATACGAGAAGGTCTGACCTAATATGATCTACTTTGTCAAATATAAAACATAACAAAGGATTTTCTACAAGATTTTCAGCAGACGACCCCATTGTATCTGTAACGGCTTGCGGGGAAGCGTAGTGGTGTAGGGTGGTTGTGGGTGGAGATGGGGGGAACGCCGAAAGGGGTCCCACTTCTCGTCCCTATACAGTATATATGATGTAAACCCACAAGGAAAATGAAAAATGATTCCAAGGCCTTTCGTGTATTCAGAAGTACACCTCATCAGGGAATAATTTACTTCATTCCCTGACGAGGTGTACTTCTGAATACACGAAAGGCCTTGGAATCACTTTTCCTTTTCCTTGTGGGTTTACATCATTCATTCATTTCACGTGTTTAATTGTGAAATTCATCTCATATATATATATATATATATATTATATATATTGATGCAACATGTTTCGAGGGGTGGTTTTTCTAACTTTTTAACAACAACAACAACAAAACTTAACAAAAATTAAATAAATAAATAAATAAATAAAATAAAATAAATCTACGGATGCCCATCCAGCTTTTTGGAAAAGAAAACGGCTTTTCAAAGCTAATTTTAAAATATTTAAAATATCAACTTAATAATAAAGGTCATCAAACAATGTAAAAATTTTTGCCATATTTTAAGATCACATTAATTCTCACTGTTCAATAAGTAAATTATCATTATTAATTTTTTAATATATACAGGGTGATTCATAAGTTCTGTCGCGAAGGCATTTGTTTTATAGTTATCTTTAGGACAGGACTTTTTAATCACCCTGTAGATTATGAAACTTTTAAAATTATATTAAAATACGAAAGTTGATGGAGAAGAAATGTAATTTATAAATTTAATTTCTAGCATTAATTAATTACACTGCCCTGCGAATTCATATTTTTTGCGAGTTGTTTCGATGAAAATGGGTGATTCTAGGCAATAAAGGCATGCTCTTTTCAGCTGAATATGTAGTTTTTCCCTATCACATCTAGATATTCCACAATCACACGTAACGTATAGATAGGAAAATGTTACCAATTGGTTAAGAGAACAGACGAATCATATGGCCTATATTATCCAATTAGAAGTATTTTATAGTAGTAATGCATGCCCAGAAACACATATTATGCACACACACACACACACACACACACACATTATTACTACATATATACACTAACATATATAATACGTGTAGATACAGATTTAAGTAAGATACAGTATGTTTATATATAAAAATTGTAAATAACTGAACCAACAGTAACGCATTGAATTTATTAGAGCAGTCATTAGCTAAAGAAACTTCCTTTTCGTCGATTTTCTCTTGTGTACTGATTTCGGTACATCTCTCTTTAGACTCCAGCAATAGTCTGCCATCATTCGAACATCCCATCTTCCCTGATACCTCCATTCCATTTCTGAAATATCCTTCTGTGGTGGAATCTTTCTCCCTGTTCGTCGCTTACCGCGCCTAAGTTTTTAGGAAAAAAATCAAGATGAGAGTCTAAGAAGTGTATTTTAACATTCATGTTACATCCCAGCAAACGATATTTTCGGATCATGTCTTTAACTATTTCTTTGTCATTAGATTTCCTGTTACGAAGGAAGTTTTTTACAACAGCTTAAAAGGTAGCCAAGCATCTTTTTCATGACCTGTCAATGCATCTTCAAATGCTGGATCGCTTAAGAGTTGCTTTATTTGAGGACCGACGAACATTCCTTCCTTCAGCTTAGCATAACTAATTTGAGGGAATTTTTACATAAAAATTGGTATCCAGATCCATCTTTGTTGAGACCTTTGACGAAATTTTTCAGTAATCTAAGTTTTATATGGAATGGAGGTAACAGTACCTTGTTACGATCTACACAGAAACCATAAAACAGCTGATGCAACAGCTCAACACAGAAATAAGCAACAAACTCAAAGAAAAACAAACAGAAACATTTAGGGAATTCATAACAACACTAAACCACTCCACAGATACATCTAGGCTATAAAGACTATAAACAGCATTACCCACTCTAACAGCGGCATTCACACCTCACACGCGACTATCTGTCGCAGCCAAAATAATATCCCAACATATACACAACAAGCTAACATTCTAGTTAATCACTACGCAAAGATGAGTCACTTAAACGGAGAAAACAACCAGAAACACGCAGACAGACAAACAGCCAGGCGCAAGAAAACCTACAGACTCGACACGACCATTACACCCTTCAATACAGACCAGACCACCAAGATCATCAAAAACATTAAGAATTCGAAGGCTACTGGACCAGACAACATATCTAACATACATCTTAAACACTTGGGCCCACAGGGAATACTAGCTCTCACAAATATCAGCACATATTCATACCAACACTGTATTATTCCTGACATATGGAAACAAGGTAAAATTATTACACTACTCAAACCAAACAAAAATCCAACAGAATCAGCTTCCTATAAACCCATTACTTTACTATGCACACATTCCAAAGTAACAGAAAGACGAATCTTACAAATCACCAACCCACACATACTACTACTGCCCACTCAACATGGATTCAGACCTCACCACTCAACCACGACATTACTCACTAACCTCACGCAGCACATCATGGATGGCATCAACTCCAGACGACCAGCTCAACGTACACTATTAGTAACAATAGATATTAGTAAAGCATTTGATGCTATCCCACGCTTCCCTCTCATAAACAAAATACTCAACACAAACATGCACAATAAAAATAAAAGATGGCTGAGCAACTATCTTTCAGGAAGATACTCACATGTCACATTTAATGACAAGTCATCCAAAAACAAGCTTTTTCCAAACGGGGTCCCTTAAGGCTCTGTTCTCTCACCAACACTCTTCAACTTATACATGCATGACATTCCAACACCCATAGATAACAAGCTTACCTTATCATCATATGCAGATGACATCACACTAACATCCACCCACAACAACATCGACACCGCTACAAATAATCTACAAACATACATAAACAGTATACAAGACTGGCTCACACACAATAGACTCAAAGTAGCGCCCACAAAATCAACCATCACCTTGCTTACAAGCAATACAAAAGAACACCAGATAACTCCACAGCTTACACTAAACAACACCAACATTCCACACACTCACAGGACCAAAATACTTGGGGTCACATACAACACATCATTATCTTTTGCAAACCATATTCAGGACATTAAAAACAAATGTACGTCAAGACTTAACACGCTTAGGGTACTAACAGGCACAAACTTTGGACACCAGCAGGAAACAACATCACTCGTATACAAACAATATATTCACTCAGTTGTGGACTATGCTAGCCCATGCTGGGCACCCATTATCTCAAACACACACATAAACACCTTACAGACAATACAAAACAACGCACTTCGTATCATTACAGGATGCACTCAAACAACATCTATAGAACACCTGCACACAGAAACAAAAATACTGAAAGTTAGGGAATATTTAGACATGAGGGGAACACAATTCATGGCAGTAGCGACAACTAACCCACAACACCCTTGCCACTACATTTACAATCATGCACCAACACCTCGCACACACACCTAACCCACAAAGCACTGACACGACTCGGTCAGAATGCGGTCCTAGGTGCGAAGCCGCCACCCATTAACAGGTCAGAGATCAGCCTGAGCAGATCGGATCGAGTTAACTTAGCACGATTCCGATGTGGACATCACCCCAACTTACGGACATATAAACACAGACTAGACAACTCCACAGACGACACCTGCCACCTGTGCCAGGACACACCACAAACAATTGAACACATTATGACAGACTGTACAGCTCTAGCGCAACAACGAACACAACACAACATCACTAGTGCGCTGAACCTCTGGTCCACTCCGGAGAGGGCGATCGGTTACCTGCGTGCCGCCGGCTTGCTCGATCAGGGTGGGCTGATCGGCTAAACAACAACAACAACAACAACAACAACAAAAACAACAACAACAAGTGGATTAGCAATGACGTTTGCTTGTCCTGGAGTAATCTGCTTTTTCTGAAGTCATTCTTTCCTCACATAGTGTTGATCCCTGTCTCTGCTATTCCACAGACATAAAAAGCATGGGTATTTTGTAAAGCCAGCCTCTTGGCCTAAAAGAAGGCCGATCACCTTAAGATCAACACAAACAAACCGTTTGTGTTCTTCATAGTTTGTTTTGTTTGAACGAAATGAAAGATTTCCATGAGTCTCTTTCAAATGAACTGAATGCCCTATAGGCGGAGGGGCAACTTTGTTTCCATTATGCAGTAAGACAGCTTTCAAACTTCGCTTTGATGAATCAATAAATAGGCGCCAGTCACATGGTTGGTAGTCTTTGCTCATTGCCTTTATCAGACCTGCTATATCACTGCAGTATACCAGTAACCCTACAGTCGAGAAAAAATTGATAAAATCTTTTTCACGATGTCTGTACCAGTAGAATGTTGTCGAAGGAGCGAGTAGATTCCATTCTTTGAGCGTTGCTCTCAGAAATTCTGCCGAATCTTTCGGTAACGCTAAATCTCTTACCAGGTTATTGAGATCACTCTGACTTATCAATTTTGGTGACTGATTTTCGGCCACAGTATATTCTTCGTCATGTTCACTTAAACAGGATTGCTGTTATTCAGATGTTGTCTACATCTGAATTAAAATTTTCAAAATCAAGAGTTGGCTTCGGCACAGGAATTTCACTTGAATGTGGCACAGGGAGGATGGCTGATGGAATATTCGTATATGTGATGTGCCTCTTATTTTTATTATATCCAGCCACGTTTGTCATGCAGAAGTAGCAATCGTCGTAGTGATTTCTCAGTTCTCTCCAAATCATGGGGATGTCGAAAGGCATTTCCTTCTTCTTCCCACAAACCTACTGACACAAACATTCCACACATAACTTATAAACATAATGTGGAGCCCAAACCATGTTCTGGTCGCCGATCTTACAGCCAAAGTAGGCGTTGTAATGCTTTCGTACTTGTACAATGATTTCTTGCCTTTGTTTAGAAGTAGTAAATCGGCCACATATGTAACAGAATTAATTAGGTGTATTATTACAAAATCTCGGCATATTTAATCTAAATCTGAAACAAAGAAAATGTACATTAGTTGAACTTTGAAATAAAATCAGATGCTTACGCATATGAAACTCGCAGCAAACCAGCCATAATTGAAATATAAATGCCCTTTTAGTCGTATGAGAGGGGTACGTTTCTCAAGAAATAGAAGCGTTTGGGTAGAATAACCTACGCCACATTCCCATCAATTCTGACGTGTCAGATACAAATTATGCATTGTATCTTAACTCGCATACCATGGGCTTTACTAAATTACTATAATTTTCTAAACAACTCAAACAGCGCAGGGCAGTTCTGACATTAGAGTAAGTACATTAGAGGCCGTAATCTTTCATGGTATGGATGCGATTTTGAATATGTTTTACTTTTCTCTTCCTGATTGCTCTTATCGATTAAAAATGTAGAAGAGAGTTGAAAATATTAGATGCCCTGAAACGGGACTTCCCACCCTTTATCATGTGCGACCCCGAAAATCATGTTCACATAATTCATGACCACAAACACTAGTCGAAGTTCGACAAACTCCCCAATAGTTATTATTATTATATATATATGGGGGTAAACATTTTTTTTTATATTTTAATGTGTTCAACCCTTTAAATGGTTCATTTCAGCATAAAAACAACTATCCTAAAATATTTTAGCAAATTTTTAATTTTTAGGGGTTGCTACCAGCAATTAAAAATTGACAGAACGACTCAAATTGTCAAATTTTTCCACACCACTCAGGGGATACAGTACAAGGCGCATTGCTTTTTTTTAATGTGGAAAGCTCCCCCGTAGGTCCTACCATAACCACAAGCATGCATAATTAAACTAGCATGATATTTGAGACATTAGCTGTCCTTACTTCATCAATGTTTCTTTTTTTCTATCAGGGTAAACAGCCCTGTAGTTTTTCACTACTTGTAGCAGGAATTGTTTTTGATCTTCGTCATGTGTCAGTATTTTATTATATTCATCCATTAATTTTACTCCTCTTTCCGCTATATTATTCACGACTTTCCACTGTTTGATAGATTTCTTAGCGGAGTTATACTCTTCATCATTATGCCATTCTTTAGCATCTTTGAGTAAAAATTTTGAACTAAATTCTGTTATTGTAAAGAATCTTTGAGTATTTGATGTGGCAAAATCTTCTAATTTATTCGTTGGAATAAGTGTAGGATCTAGAAAAGCCCGTTTTACAGGAAGAGTTTCTGTTGTATTTTGCAAGGCCTTTACAATTTTGTTTTTCGTTTCAGTAGGCACTTCATCATCATAAAAGGCCAAGGCTACCAGTTCTTCTGATAGGTACCAGAGGTGACCTAACAGTTTTTTAATAGCAACAAATGCAATTGTGCCATTTATTTGTTTGTAGACTACAAGATTCTGTAATAATTCCAGATCAAGATGAGGAGCGCAAGATGGCACAGGAGCTGTAAACCATGCCTTTACATATAACCGAGTAGCAAATAGACATATGTCTTTTAGTCCTTTTTTGTCTTTTACTGAAATTTTGAACTGAGATTTGAACATAAAAGTTTTTAATGAATATGTAATTTTGGCCATCCACCTAGCCCGATGAAGTCCCGCTGGATGTTTAAATTTGATTCCACCTTTTGGTTCACCTCCCCAAAAAATAATTGTTAACTGCAATAGTTGTAGGTAATCGTCTCTTGGTTGGAATGTATCTAGTTGATTTGCTGCAAATAATTATGTCATCTTTGATGTCATGAATATTTTCATAGATATCTGGATCTGATAATGCTGTTTCGTAGTCCTCCTTATTAATGCTTGACCATTTTTCTCTGAACTTCTTAAAAAGGACTATATCTGGGCCAGAAGATGGTGATAAAGACTTTCAAACAACAGCTTCCAGCATAATTTCAAATATGTGGTGTCGACATGCCAGCCACAATAAATCGTTGTCGAATTTTTGTTCTAGAAGAATAACTGCACCATTTCTAGGACCAATATTGGCTGCTGTTGTATCGAAACACACGCATTTTATTTGTTCGCAGATGCCCCATTCAAGCGATGTCTGATTGTTTGCATTAAAACTAGAGACGCATTTCTGTCACTCAATTTTGCAACATCAAGACTTCCTAATAATTAATTTATCATCAAACAATTTTCTACGTTTGCCTACCTTACTTTTCCATGTTGAAGGTTGTGCAGCACAGAAACCAGATTCATCACTTTTACTCTCTGATTCTGATTCTGATGATGTACTGGTGAGTATGACAGCCTCTTCATTCTTCTTTCTTTTGATCTCTTCTTCTGCTTTCCTCTTTTCATAACGTTGTTGCTTTTCTGCTGCTCTTTGCTCGTTTTTAGGAACAGCCTTATCAATGGTACCCATTTTTCCATGATGTCCTTTCTCACGTTGCATTTTCAAGAATTTCTTATCATCTTCTATTTTTATAAGCTGCATAGCATTCTCATGAGCAATGTCAAATAAGTTTTCCAGTTTATCTTTCCATTTTTCTTCTTTATTATTTAAATTTTGTGATCTTTTCAATTTGTTTGCTTTGTTTTTCTTAAGCAGCTGCCATTCCTTTAGTATTCCTTGAATTTTATCTACTACATGTATTCTTTGTTTCGCTGGTATTCCTGCTTTTTTCCAAACTGCTAGCACATCATCCGCAGTAGAGCAGCATTATTCTCTAATGCCTCGCTTTTCAATATTTCTGTAGTGCATGAAGAGGGCCATCATTTCCTTCTCTGATGGTAATACGGATGTTTTTAGTACCGCAGAGGGCTGCCCAATTAGCCATACTTGTTTCTTTTCTTGTAGAACTTCTCTCAACTGAGCAACTGGGTGATGGTGAGTTAGGCCTAGCTTCCATAATCGATTAATTGGTATCAAAATTACGAGTTCCAAGCAACAATTAAACGCAATCTAGTATATAAACCATTAATTAAAAATTCTGAAATATAAACAATTAAACAAAATCATAAGTTGTAAAAACAAACAAATTGAAAAAAAGGGAAACTTTGACGCCTGGTAGCACATAGTAAATTTTATTTAAAATTAACCAAATTTGGCATACACTACTTTTTTGTCATAGGGAACAAAAATACAGGTTGAACAATTAAAAAAAAAAACTTTGATTTTTTGAATCACCATAATATATATATATATATATATATATATATATATATATATATATATATATATATATATATATATATATATATATATATATATATATATATATATATATAGGGAAAGAACTCAGAATGGTTCCCTGAGTTTTTTATGATACACACAGACCGTGCATGGAACAAGGAACTCTTCTGGGATAATTAAATCCACTCTAGTCCGAATAAGTAATGGTAAATGACAACAACTTACGGAACCAGGGAACCATTCTGAGTTCATTCCCATCATGAAACGGACATGTTATGTGCCTTGAAAAGTGGACGCTCAATTCTGCCAGTTGAGGTTTAAGTTTTGGTTTTGGCTAAAAATATAATAGTGACCCCTTTTTCTTTGATTTATTCAATCCGACGTGAATGCAACGAGTCTTTTACTTATATTGAGGTTCTAAATGTAGTGGGGCTAGGCTGCTCTAAACCCTAGATCCATATCCCAAAGCTGGATCCTGTCTGCTTTGCAGATAGCTGGTGAGGGAAGCTATATTTATGGGACCTCTTTGCGAGAGACCCGTTGCCCACGTCGGGCTTGCATCATGAAAAAGAAAAACCATGGTATTTGTCATTTACCATTACTTATTCGGACTATAGTGGATTTAATTATCCCAGAAGAGTTCCTTGTTCCACGCACGGTCTGTGTGTATCATAAAAAACTCACGGAACCATTCTGAGTTCATTCCCATCATGAAACGGACATGTTATGTGCCTTGAAAAGTGGACGCTCAATTCTGCCAGTTGAGGTTTAAGTTTTGGTTTTGGCTAAAAATATAATAGTTACCCCTTTTTCTTTGATTTATTCAATCCGACGTGAATGCAACGAGTCTTTTACTTATATTGAGGTTCTAAATGTAGTGGGGCTAGGCTGCTCTAAACCCTAGATCCATATCCCAAAGCTGGATCCTGTCTGCTTTGCAGATAGCTGGTGAAGGAAGCTATATTTATGGGACCTCTCTGCGAGAGACCCGTTGCCCACGTCGGGCTTGCATCATGAAAAAGAAAAACCATGGTATTTGTCATTTACCATTACTTATTCGGACGGTCTGTGTGTATCATAAAAAACTCACGGAACCATTCTGAGTTCATTCCCATCATGAAACGGACATGTTATGTGCCTTGAAAAGTGGACGCTCAATTCTGCCAGTTGAGGTTTAAGTTTTGGTTTTGGCTAAAAATATAATAGTTACCCCTTTTTCTTTGATTTATTCAATCCGACGTGAATGCAACGAGTCTTTTACTTATATTGAGGTTCTAAATGTAGTGGGGCTAGGCTGCTCTAAACCCTAGATCCATATCCCAAAGCTGGATCCTGTCTGCTTTGCAGATAGCTGGTGAGGGAAGCTATATTTATGGGACCTCTCTGCGAGAGACCCGTTGCCCACGTCGGGCTTGCATCATGAAAAAGAAAAACCATGGTATTTGTCATTTACCATTACTTATTCGGACTATAGTGGATTTAATTATCCCAGAAGAGTTCCTTGTTCCACGCACGGTCTGTGTGTATCATAAAAAACTCACGGAACCATTCTGAGTTCATTCCTATCATGAAACGGACATGTTATGTGCCTTGAAAAGTGGACGCTCAATTCTGCCAGTTGAGGTTTAAGTTTTGGTTTTGGCTAAAAATATAATAGTTACGCCTTTTTCTTTGATTTATTCAATCCGACGTGAATGCAACGAGTCTTTTACTTATATTGAGGTTCTAAATGTAGTGGGGCTAGGCTGCTTTAAACCCTAGATCCATGTCCCAAAGCTGGATCCTGTCTGCTTTGCAGATAGCTGGTGAGGGAAGCTATATTTATGGGACCGCTTTGCGAGAGACCCGTTGCCCACGTCGGGCTTGCATCATGAAAAAGAAAAACTATGGTATTTGTCATTTACCATTACTTATTCGGACTATAGTGGATTTAATTATCCCAGAAGAGTTCCTTGTTCCATGCACGGTCTGTGTGTATCATATATATATATATTATATATATATATATATATATATATATATTGCTCTAGGGCAATGATCACCAATAGGCGGACTGCGGACTGGATCAAGACTGCTGACGGATTTTCTACGGACTATCAAGAATAAACCCATACATTGATAATATTATTTATTTTAAAACATAGAAAGTCTTTGATTTTTCGAAAGAATAAAAAATTAAACTTTTTTATTCTTTTTGTAAAGTTTAAATTTAAATTTTTATTCGGGAAATTAAAAGTGGTGATTTTAAGTTGTTTTCAATAAAATATTATCGGTCACATTACGACAACACTCCGAAAACTGAAAGTGGTAGAATGGGTAATGGACCTTGGTAGAGTTACACCTTGGCGAACCTCAAAGAAAATTAATTGGTGACCCCTGCCGCTCTACGGCCTAGGCCTAACATTAATTAATAGAAATCTTATGTATTTTTTAGACGCATACTGGATATTTTTCCCTTTCTATAACATTTAGCATTTATTACCTATCTGCTTATAGATATTTTTTATATGAGATTAAAAATAAGCTGAAAGTAGTTATTAAGCCTATAGTGTAGCCTATGTACTAAAGTTAGTTTAGAAACAAATATGCTTTTGTTTTTATTGCATATAACAAAAATCAGAAATCAAAATCGGCGAACAAAATGTTTTATACATATACAATGCTGTGGAAAAACCACTACTCAAACATTCTTAATAGTGTGAGTAGGAATAATCTTAAGATATGTAGACTGCAGCGAAACGCCTGTGGGAGGGAGAAGGGAAAATGCTTTGCTATCAGTTCCTGAGGTAAAGAGGTTAATTAAAGACTGGTTTTGCGTCAGGGGTAGATAACCTATCGAATAAGCACTTAAAATATTCCAATGACAAGGTGTGTGTGTGTGTGTGTGTGTGTGTGTGTGTGTGTGTGTGTGCATATATCATTGCTCTTCTCAGCCATGTTTGCTCATGGCTATATCCCTGCAGAGTTCATGAGGGTATATATCTTGCCCCTGGTCAAAATACATATTGGGACATTCTATCCAGCAATAATTACAGGACTATTGCTGTCCCCTCCTGCTTCTCAAAACTACTAGAGAAACTCTTGTTACGCCGATTAAACGATTACTTATGGACATCTCCAAATCAATTTGGTTTTAAAAGGTCCTACTCGACTGATCTATGTATCTATGTATTGAAGGAAATTACATTTAAATACACTGAAACTAATTCAACTATTTATAGCTGTTTCCTAGATATAAGTAAGGCATATGATAGAGTGAACTATAATATTTTATTCAAAAAACAAGAAGACAGGAAAGTTCCCATGTACATATTAAATTTATTGAAATTTTGTTATTCCCACCAACTGGCTGCTAAAAGTCTGCGAAGTATATTCACAGAAATATGATATTCTTTTTAATGTTACAAAAATTAAAGTTATGCAATTCCATCCTAAAAGCTGTAATTAGCCAGCTGATATTAGGTTTAAAATGAGAAGTGAAGTAATTGCGGAAGTACAAGAATTTAAGTATTTGGGTCAAACTATCACCACCTCCTTGAGTGATGACTTAGATATAAGAAAACAATCTCGAAGCCTTTGTGCTAAAGCGAATATGACTATAAGGAACTTCAGGTTCTGTACAAGTGGAGCTAAAGACACTCATTTTCGTACTTCCTGCAGTAATATATATGAACAGCAACTCTGGGTGAATTATAAAAAATGTTCTGGCAGAATCTTAAATTTGCTGTACAAAAGGTCTTTTAGACTCCGACATAAATTACCGCCGAGATGCTCAGCTTCGTAAAGGTTTGCTACCCGCAATGTCCCGATTTTGCCGGAGGTAACAAGACGTGTTCAACGCAGTTTAATACAAAAAATTAAAAAATCAACCAACCCGATTATCCAAGCTATCCATGAGTCCTACCTTATGTCTTCTGAGCTATGGAATTCATGGTATGAAAACGTGTGTCTGTAGCTCCACTTAACTTCGACATTACTGTATTATTTCTCATTAATTGTATATATTTCCATCCTTAGCATGTGAATTGTCATTGTATTATTATTTGTCATATGGACTGTGGTCTGCCAATAAACATTTTCATTTTCACTTTCATTTTCATATGTGAAAGGGTCACGGAGAAAACCCGCATATGGCAGTACTTTTGGTAGCATACGGTATTTGATTTGAACCAAAATATCTTTGTAGATGATTTGATGTTTTGACGATTACAAATAACCAATTTAAAAACAATTGAAAATAAGATCTTCGACGTACTTTATTTACAAAGTTAAATCAACAAGAAATCACACGAGTTATGAAGAAATAGAACTAAAAGGGAATATTTATTATGTGCATTTCTAAGAAAATGTTTGTATATATATTTTTACATCAAAACTGATTTATAAATAAAAAAAAATCCTGAAATCCTGTTCCTAATTACAGTATGTCAATGATTCTTAATTTAAAGTAGGGAAATGACCTTCAGCAAGGAGGGATTTTCTCTCCCCACTTCATGTCATTTCCACTCTCATCTTTGCCATTCCAACTTTGGTCCTAGGTTAAGTAAGTTAGATTAAGTAGGGATCGGGGTGGGTTAGATTATGTTAAGATCACATTAGATTAAAGTATGTTCATTGTAAAGTTAGGTTATACTGCGTTAGATTAGATTACATCAACACAATATTTGAATCTCGAATAACAATTGGAATGACATTACGTGAGAAGTTGTCAGAAAAGAACTTTCATGAAAAATGTTGTAGCATATATATATATATATATATATATATATAATTTCTCACCAGTTTTAACGTATATATTTAAAACGAAATACGGTTGGCATTCTAGAAAGTTTGAAACAAGGCAGAAAAAAGGTCATAAAACGCAAAGGTCAGAAAACCCTCGAAAAACCCTCGACCATCGAAAGGAAAGAAATAGAAATAAAAATAAATAAATAAAGAAAGAATTTGTGTGGGTATTTCTTTTTACGCTAATTAAGGAATAGCATGGCTATGGGTCCAAATTCTCACTAAATCTGCAATTTGTGTAATCTGGAAACAACGAAAAACTCGGCGATTAGGTGTGATTTCTGTCAACGACTGCAAGACTTTATCTGCATGAATTGGAATGATAGGGAAATAACTTTTGTTTCGAACGCGAAACACGTCGTAGGGATCAAATTTATATGTGGCGCATGTACACAGACGGTAAATTCATTCGCGGTATTTAAAGAAATGGAGATAGCAGACTCGAATGTTACAAAAACGAATGAAATAATGGGGACACAAAGGTCCAGAAATGTCCCAACGAAAAACCGGGTGGATGAGAGAGAGGACGAAATAACGAATAACAGCATAATAACGAACAACAATTTAATAACGAATAACAATATAAACAATATAATACGGAAGGAAGACATAGATGAAAGAAAAGAAATAAGTAAAAGTTGCGAAGTAATCAAACTGTTCAACGAGCGAAATGATAAAAAGATAATAACTGAAAACGTAGCAAATAAACAGCCAAAGAAAAATAATGATAATACCAAAATTAAGAACTTTGAGATGGGCAATGAATATATGCACATCCCACATTATGCAACACGTATTACACAAGTGGATACTGCATATTTGAGAAGAAATGCAAGTTCTACCATCTTACGGTCTGCAACACCTATGCAAGATATGCGAGTGGCAAATAGGAAAAAAAATGCCGTTACCACCACCCTCAAAGGAACGCAACGAGTGAACAGGAAAAACGAACATCAAAGAAGAGTGCCAATTTTTTAGACGCAGCCAACACAATTCAGCTGCTAAATACTATCCAGCAATTACAAAATCAGCTGACAAATATAGGAATCCGAGAACCGGACAGAAGGCACGCACAAAAGCACTTCATGCGTTATCGGGACAACAGGTACCGACAAAGATAAAAAGAGATAAATTCTCGGAGGACCACAAGGCAACGAAACCGGCACCCCCATTGGAAAACGAAACGGAACCACCTGTATGCGAAAACGATAGAGAAAAAATAAAAATAATCCTAGCCAACATTCAGGGCCTTAAATCAAACCATTTCCCGGACAAAGTTTTATACCTGAAATGACTCATACAAGAAGCCGGAGCAGACTTTGCATGCCTCACGGAAACTCATCTAAAGGACTGCCAGGCGAACTGTGAAAATTGTGAGTCCTGTATTGACAAAAAAACAAACAAATTGACAACTATAACATCCTCCGAGCAGACAGAAGTGAGACGTAAAGGAGGATGTGCTATTTACACACGCGAAAGGCATATGGTAGAAATGACTATAAGTACCTCAAACAGCTACGTAGAATGTGTAGCAGTAAAAGTTGAAAAATTAAATATTGTACTAATTGTAATGTACAGACCCCCAAACACGCCAACCTCAAAATTTTTTCAGATTCCATTACAGAGGTAAGAAACTGGGTAAAAGATCTACACTCTCCAACCCAAAATATTTTTCTCTGTGGTGATTTTAATTTCCCATTCATGAAATATAAAAGGATAGGAAAAAATATATGTATACACCAGGACAAGGGGAGCACACGAGAAGACCAGGAGCAGGTAAAAATGCTACTATATGTTAACGCAAGAAATAACAGAAAAAACAAGAAAAAACAACTGCCTAGATTTGGTATTCACAAACAACAGTAATCTAATTGATAATGTAGAAATATCCCCAACTATGATATCGGACCACAACATCATTGAAATAACAACTAATATAAAGGCAACAGGAAAGGAAAGAACACGCACAACAGAAAGAAGCAAATTCGAAATTTTTAATTTTCACTCCAAAGCTATAAACTGGGAAGATGTTACATCTAGCATGGAAGTAATAGATTGGGAAACCATTTTCGAGGCCAAGACAACGGAGGAGATGCTAATAACGTTAGAGGAGAAGACGTTAGAAATTGTGGAAAAACATGTCCCAAAAATACAACAAAGAAGAAAGAGAAGAGGTTCGAGAGACAAAAGAGGGCATTGTTTCGAAACAGAAAAAGAGTGACTGCAAAATTAAGTAACTGTCAAGACATCAGAAAAATATTAAATTATAAACTGCAAAGTATCAATGACGTCATACAGGAACTAATTGAGAAGCATACAGAAAAAGAAGACGCCGCCGCTATAGAAGCGATAAAGGCTAACTCAAAGTACTTCTATAATTTCGCAAAAAGAAAGTCGAAAAACCATGCGACTATCGGACCTTTAAAAAACGAGAACAGTGCTTTATCTGATGATCTAACAGAAGTATCTGAAATATTAAGAGCTCAGTACGAATCATATTTCAGTATCCCAAAAACTGACAAATTGATATGCGATAGAAACGCGTTCTTTGAAGAACTACAAGGGGAAGTATACAATAATAACACAAGCCATAGGGAAACTAAAAACACACTCAGCGGCAGGACCCGATAAATGGAATGCCACACTCATCAAAAACTGCAAGAATGCAATCACTGAGCCTCTACACTGGATATGGAGACGATCACTAGACACGGGAGAAATACCGGGCATCCTGAAGAGCGCGAACATAGTCCCAATATATAAAGGAGGAGATCGATCCGAGGCCAAAACTATAGGCCAGTGTCGCTTACATCTCATCTCACTAAAATATTTGAAAGAATAGTTAGAAAATCTTACTTTTTGGAAACTCAGAAAAAATTCAATAATAACCAACATGGGTTTCGGTCAGGCAGATCATGCCTATCACAACTAATGGAACACCACAACAACGTTATTGATGCACTTGAAAGCAATGAAAACTATGATGTACTATACACAGACTTTGCTAAAGCGTTCGACAAGTAGATGGGGCTATGGAATTATAATATATAAACTGAAATATATGGGAATAACAGGAAAAGTAGGGAAATGGATATATAATTTCCTTAGTGAGCGGCGGCAAGTCGTTACAGTACAAGGAGTATCTTCATCAGAATCAGAGGTCCTCAGCTCAGGACCACAAGGAACAGTATTAGCTCCACTACTCTTCATAATCATGCTAACTGACATAGATGAGGATGTTACCAGAGACAACACAGTAACATCCTTTGCGGATGACACAAAGATCAGTAGAAAAATAAGAAACCCAGAAGACATAGGATCTCTACAAACCGACATAAACAGAATCTACAAGTGGACGGAAGACAACAATATGAAGTTTAACACCGAGAAATTTAACTGTTACGGTACGGAAAAAGAGAAGACCTAAAATTCATGGAATATTATACCCCAAATGGACAGGAAATTCAGAGAAATTCTAGAGCAAAAGATTTAGGGGTTGTAATGACAGATGATGCGAAATTTGAAACACAAAATAAGATAGCAGTAAACAGAGCAAAGACAATAACGGGGCAGATATTGAGAACGTTTAAACGAAGGGATAGGAATGTAATGATTCCTCTACTGAAAACCCTGATCATAACCAAATTGGAATACTGCTCGGTCCTAACATCCCCATATAAAAAGAAGACATTAGACAGCTGGAAGGGATCCAGAGAAGCTTCACAGCCAAGATCAACGGGTGCAAAGAACTAAATTACTGGGAAAGGTTACACGAACTAGACCTAGATTCACTGGAAAGGAGAAGAGAGAGATACACCATTATTTACACTTGGAAAATAATGGAGAAACTAGTCCCTAATCTTACTCTGAACCCAAAACTCCCCAAACAACGGTGGAAAGTAAAAACGGTAGACTGTGTCGTATTCCCAAATTTAAGGCGAAACAGGGAACATCCTTAACCCTGAAAGAAAATAGATTTGTGTGAGAGGACCAAAACTGTTTCATCAGCTGCTCAAAGACCTAAGAAACACGAAGGGAGTTGCAGTGGACATCTTCAAAAAAAGATTAGACGCCTGGCTCAAAACAATCCCCGATGAGCCGGGCGTACCTGACTATGTGAGGTGGAGAGCACAAGAAACCAACTCACTACTTTACTAGACCAACTCGAGAGGAGGGGCGACAAGCTTGACCTTCGTGAAATGAGAAATCATCGCGCGGAACCTTTGTAAGGTTGTAAGGTAAGGTGCATATATATATATATATATATATATATATATATATATATATATATATATATGTGTGTGTGTGTGTGTGTGTGTGTGTGACGTTACACTACTTCGGGCTAAACGTTAACACAATCCGCCATATACTGTATTTCAACAACTGAGGAAACGAATAACGCTTTCGCGTCCAGAGGCATTTTGTGTGTTAACCCTCCTGCAATCGAGGTAATGACCAGAAATTCATTTAAACTAAGCTGCAATGCCTGGGTCCCATAAATGGAATATCATGTATGAACACTACCGATTTTTCATGATGAAAAAATTGCTGCCACCAGGAACCCCATCGTTCCAATAGATAGTTGGAATGAAATGCTGGTAATTACCTAGATGTAGGAGGGTTAACACGTAAAATGCCTTTGCACCCGAAAGCGCTGTATATATATATATATATATATATATATATATATATATATATAGAGAGAGAGAGAGAGAGAGAGAGAGAGAGAGAGAGAGAGAGAGTGGTGTAGTGGTTAGCACCACTGCCTACAAAACCACCAGTTTCGGGTTCGATTCCCGTTGATGGTAGGCGGCGCGCAGGAAACCCAGGTGTTCATCCTTCCATACGTTAAAATTGGTAGATAAATGGTACCCTGGGTAGCCTAGTGGTTAAGATGCTCAGTTGCTGATCGGGAGGTCGTGAGATTGAGTCCAGGCGAAGACTTTGTAATTTCTGACCACCCGTGTTGGGTCGTGGTTCGGATTCCACGTTAAGCTGTAGGTCTAAGGTGGAGCAACAAGCTTGACCTTCGTCGGAATGAACAATTCGGGGGGAAGCGAAACCAAGGTTAACGAAGGTTATATATGCGTTACCTGCATCTGCTAGGAAGTCACTTAAAAATGACAACTGCCATTTTGATAGTTTATCCAAGTCGACCAAATCTCCGCCCAATTGAATGCAGTCTCTTCTTGCATCGCACCACTTCTTTTCTTCGCTGAAGAATTTTACACATCCTATGTCAGGGATCATATTATGTGTAGAAGGGCATTGCGAAGTCCGCATGGAGAGGACATTAGGATGAATGAAAGAATCTGTGGAAAATCAGTTATGTAAATTTAGTGCAAACAAAGGAAACTATATTCTACAACATAATATCTACAAGTAGTATGAGTGGAGGGAGCCAAAGTGGGGTAGGAGGAGTAATGGTGGCACTGAGGTAAAGTGGGTGAGGGGAGAAGGGGGTGAGGGAAGAAAGGTGTGAGGGATAGCACTCAAAAGTAATCTCTCTCTCTCTCTCTCTCTCTCTCTCTCTCTCTCTCTCTCTCTATATATATATATATATATAATAATGTTATAATTATTATAACATTAAAATGTATATATGTACGGCATGCGAAGGTGCCCCCTTAGGGCATTGGTTTCTGCTCGTATGTAGGAGAATTACGACTTCTGTTTGATCGAGGTCCATGATGTAGTGGATAGCATATCTGACCGGCAATCGGATGATCCAGGGTTCGATTCCCGGGTGGTACCTAATTTTTTCATTTGTTCGTTCTCCCTCCTCATCTTGTGCGGAACGCTCTTCTACACAAGCGTCTTTCTTTACATACATATATATATGAATTATGAAGTACCGTGGCCACTCTACAATCTTCACTACGCCTCATCCAACAATGTACCTTAGTTGCTCAACCCAATATCCCTTCTTAAACTGCCTACAACCGACTCTGGCTCTTTGCGTACAGTATAATTGATTGTAATATAAAAGGAATAAAATATCGAAAAAGATATAAAATATTTGAGAAAAATTTAATGAAAAATATAAGAAAGATGGTGTTAAGCATTAATTTAGCTGGCTAAATAGCCCATAGGAAATAGACATTCATTAAAAAAGTTTTAACCATCCAAGATGGCTAGTAAACACGTGTGTGGTGTGTGTGTTTTTTTTTTTGTGTGTGTGTGTGTGTGGTGTGTGTGTGTGTGAGTTTTCCAAATACTCTACACACACGCATATATATATGTATATATATATATATATACACACACACTCATTCAGGTAAGTCCTGCCCACTACTGTAGTCTATCTGAAAATACGTCCAAACAAAAGAATATATATATAATATATTATATATATATATATATATATATATAATATATATATATATATACTAAGCAGCAGAAAAATCGGTCCACTTGGAATATTGCGAAAAGCAAAAAAGTTGGTAAGCTTCTGTTTATAAAGTTTTAAAATTCGAAAATATAGTCTATGAGGCAACCAAATAACGAGACAAAACAACGTCAGCTGGCGAACACACTAGCTGTAACGAATTTTTGACTTCCCTTAAGAATTCGACAGTCTGACATTCAGTTGCTCTTAGACTGTTAGTGCCACTTTTTCTTCCACTCGTGGGAGCAGGCATTTGCGTTTAGTAACAGATAGACTTCTAATTCTTTTGGGTTTCAAAATTGGACATTTACAATGGATTCAATGGATTTGAGTGCCGTGAACGTCGCAAGAGTCGTCGCCTTAATTGAAGATGGTCGGAGCCAGCGTTACGTTGCCGATGCGCTAGGAATTCCAAGAACAACGGTTCGACGTGTCTACCAACGTTATGCGGAGACAGGAGAGTACACCCGAAGACCAGGATCTGGAAGATCGCGCTGCACATCTGCCAGTGACGATCGTTTCATCGTCTTTAGTGTTTTGCGAGATCGTTGCTTGACTGCCACAAACGTCCGCAATGAACTGGAAATGCCTCGAGACGTCAGTGTATCGGAGCGAACCGTTAGAAGGAGACTTATGGAAAGTGGCTTACATGCTGGACGTCCAGCAATGGGCCCGGAATTGCCCCCACACCATAGCAATGCTCGTCTTGCTTTCGCTCGCTCGCATGTTAATTGGACTCCTCCAAAAGCAACCCTCTCCGTAAAAGTGCACAGGGCGAATCTTTCTCCTGTTCTTCTTCACACTCTTTTCTGTCCATCGGATGTTCGAAGATTAAATCTTGATTCGTCCGTGAACAATACTCATCCCCAGTGGACCATAGTCCAATTGACATGCTCCTGTAAATGGTGGACAAGACACTCAAAGTTAAATGATGGCTAAAAGGACGCAAGAACTTACTCAGAGGGATAGCCGACGTAGAAATAATGTTGCCTTGTTGGCACGTCATGTCGTCACAAAATTCTTGCCACATTTCACCTTCCATGATGACCATCCCATTTTTCGCTTTGCAATCTAGAATAAATTTGGTTCGTTTTTAGGAAGAAGAACACTTTGCAATCTCAGAATGTGCTGCGTCACTTTTCCTTAAAATTGGTACATTATTCAGCTGTTATCATTTGCAGTGTAATATAGGGAACAGAATTACACACACACACACACATACACACACATATATATATATACAGTATATATAAAATGCAAACCAACAAGGAAAAAGAAAAATGATTCCAAGGCCTTTCATGTATTCAGAAGTACACCTCGTCAGGGAATGAAGGGAAAAGGCGAGATGACAAAAATATATGCCTATGTAAAGCGGGACAGAAAAATAAAAAGATTAGCACATGATTAACAAGAGTTAATTAGGGGCAAAAGGTATTTTAACAGGATATTGTCAATTTTATACATTCTCGCACTGTTATTGAAATTATTTTTAAAATGGATAAATGCACATTCTAGAATATTCCTTTCAATTATATCTGTGTTTTTAACGGACGCTTTAAAACTATCCCACTTGATACTATGATTACATCTATGCATATGAGAAATAGAAAATAGGAAACATATTCTCTACTATGTTTCTTAGAGCATTGAGAGTTGTCAGTCCTGAATTTTTAGATTCCGAGTTATGCAATATCATGAATATTCGTACTAAATTATGTTATCCTATTTCATTTCTAGATAACTGCCTTAGGAAAGCCAAGAATAGGTATTATAATATTGTAACTGTAAAGGAATTTGAGCGTAAAAATATCCTTAGCCTACCTTCCATGTTAATTTTCAATATCTTCCGACTTTACTTAAAGCTATTGGTATCAATGTAATCTTTAAGTATAATAATACTGTTAAATCACGCCTAATAAAGAATAGCCCGGATAATGTGGTTGGTTGTGTGTATTCGGTCGGATGTACACAATGTAACTCAGTATATATTGGCCAAACGGGTAAAACGTTAGATATAGGGTAAAACAGCATAAATATACGTGTAAAAGAGCAAATAATTGTTATAATGTTTCAGACCAACAAAGACCCTAGGATCCACTCATGGCTGGTCTACCTAACTGTGTTCGTAATTGTGTATTGTGCATGTCCTCCGTGGTGGCGGAGGGAACCTACAATTTTAGGTGGGTTGCGAACCACAAAGCTTTAATTTTACTACCTTAAACTATACCCAATCTATCAACATATGTGTTTAATCGATTTTTAAACATGTTTATAGACGTGCTACTAATTACTTCTACCGGCAAACTATTCCACCTATTTACTATTCTATGCGTAAAAAGGTTTTTGGCAAGTGCTGTCTCGAACCTTCTACTTGTCAACTTATTCCCGTTATTTCTAGTCCTATTATATTGAGATATTTCGAAAAAGCTATCTCTACCTACGTTATCGAACCCATTCATAATTTTGAAAACCTGGATTAGATCACCCCTTAGCCTTCTAGTCTCGAGTGTAGTCAATTTTAACTCCTTAAGCCTATCCTCGTACGACTTTGACGTAAGCGACGGAATCATGTTATTGCTCGTCTTTGAACTCTTTCGAGTTTGTCTATATCTTTTCGCATATGCAGATTCCAAAATTGGATTGCGTACTCCAAATGGGGTCTAACTAATGATTTATAAAGAGGAACTATAATATCGCGCGATTTGTACTCAAAATTCCGAGCTATAAAACCTAACACTTTGTTCGCTTTATTGACCGCTGCTGTACTTTGTTTCGCTACTTTTAAATCACCAGTGACTATAACTCCTAGCTCTTTTTCCTGCTCTACGCTTCTTAACTCCTTCAGTGACATACTATACGCAAAATTACCGTTACGCGAACCTATATGCAGAATTTTGCTCTTATCGACGTTAAATCTCATTTGCCATGTGACTGACCAATCAACGATTTTATTCAGATCTTCCTAGATTTTACCTCTATCTTCGTCATTAATCGCCCTACCACCCAGTTTCGTGTCATCCGCAAATTTTGAAACTGTACTGACTAGGCCGACATCTAAATCGTTAATATATAACGGGTGGGGCACGGGAATCAAGTGTTTTTTGAATAGCTAGTAATCGGCCATTAGGAATGGGAGGGGCGTGCGGTAGGTAGCATTCCATTCCTGGGTTCATAGCATTTAAGTTTAACTAACACTCACCTTTATCTTTCAGGTGCCATCATGGAGCAGTGGACGTTAGAACACCGCATGTTCGCGTATGATCATTTTGTTAGGAGTGGCGAGTCAGTGACAGCAGTTCAGCGTGCGTTTCGCCGCAGATTCAACATTCATCGAAATGACTCTGTTCCCGCTCGTGACACAATCTTACGTTGGGTTAACAATCTTCGAACAGGAGGCTCAATAATGAAAACAAAACCGAAGGGGCCGCAACGCACTGTGCGTACTCCAGAGAACGTTGAAAGGGTCAGACAAGCGATGTTGCAAAGCCCAGGCCGCTCTGCTCGGAGACATTCAGCTGCACTCGGAATCAGCAATCGTACTGTTAGACGGATTTTGCATGAAGAATTACATTTTCACCCATACAAGTTAGCGATGGTGCAGGAATTGAATGTAAACGATTGCCCCCAACGACTGAATTTTGCACAGGAAATGCTTGCACTTTATGAGCAGAATGAAAACATGATGGTGGTAATGAGTGATGAAGCCCATTTCCACCTTAATGGGGCCGTCAACAATCAAAACTGTCGGTATTGGGCTGCTGAAAATCCGCGACAACTCCATGAAAAACCGCTGCATAGCCCTAAGGTTACAGTTTGGTGCGCGGTGGGAAAGTTTGGCGTCATCGGTCCCTATTTCTTCGAACAAAATGGGGTTACCGTTACCATAACATCTGGGCGTTACATTGAGATGGTGAACACCTTTTTCATCCCTGAGTTACGAAGAAGGCGTATTGCTCGTCGACATTTGTGGTTTCAGCAAGATGGGGCCACGCCACACACCGCCAGAGCGTCAATGGCTGTTCTTCGCCCCCTGTTTCCCAACCATCTCATTTCGAGATTTGGTGACATTGCATGGCCCCCTCGGTCCCCTGACTTGTCCACATGTGACTTCTTTCTATGGGGGTACCTCAAGTCACGTGTCTACGAGGACAAGCCCCGTACATTAGATGCATTGAAGGAAGCGATCCGTCAACAAATCATCCAAATCAACAGAGACCTGCTGGGAAGAGTGGAGGCCAATTTTCGTAAACGCCTTCAACAATGCGTCGACGGCCAAGGACATCATATGCCAGATATAATTTTCGGTACATGATTATTATGACATGAAATGCTATGTTCTTACGAATGTTGTTCTACCAATATATTTTCTTTACAAAAATAAATATCATTTTCCTGATTATTCCAAAAACACTTGGTTCTCGTGCCCCGCCCTGTATAAGGAAAAGCAAGGGGCCCAATACAGAACCCTCAGGAACGCCATTCGCTACATTAGCCCAACACGACTCCGCTCCATCAACGACCACCCTCTGTTTCCTACCTCGCAACCACTCTTCTATCCAATTTATTATTACACCCCTGATTCCATGAGCCTTAGTTTTTTCAATGAGTCTTTTGTGCGGCACGGCGTCAAACGCTTTTTGAAAATCTAAATACACTACATCAACCGCCCGATGACTATCGTAAACGTCAACCACGCTTTGAAAAAATTCTAAAAGATTCGTTAAGCAAGATTTGTTTCGCCTAAAACCGTGCTGCGTATTTCTAACTAAGTTATGCAATTCTAAGTGTTCGACTATACGATCCCTAATTATTGATTCCAGTAGCTTACCTACAACAGACGTTAAACTGATTGGCCTATAATTTCCCGCCGCACCTTTATCGCCTTTCTTAAAGATAGGTGTTACGAGTGCTAATTTGAAATTATCTGATACGCACCCCTCAGAAATATACGCATTAAAAATCTTTGTTAGCGGCACAAAAATGCTATATTTTATTTCTTTTAGTTGTATGGGATATACAAATACAGTCTTTCCTTGTGAACAGACGTGTTTTATCGAGTGTCCAGTGTTACCAATTGAATAAGTGATTTTCGTTGAAATGTCTTTAAAAAAAATAGTGTTTGGTGCATTCTTAACTAAATTACTTCGTGTTACTAATCATTCATTAACGAATATATTTCATTTATTGACTTTATTCATTACTATATTATTTGATTAAAACAAGGCTAATGCACGTGGCTTGCCTTGTTTGTTTTTCAAATCTATCATAAAACGAGGTTTCATAAGGTTCATTTTCCCTTCCTTCGGGAGATCAGGTAGAGTGTGGTCACCCACCGTGGGAAAAAAGGAAACAAGTCGGTCGAATAGCGGACAGATAAGTTTCATTTTATACTTTTTCTTTTACAGATCTTTCGTCGGTAGCTTAATTATATATTCATTTAGTATAAAATTGTGTTACAAGAACCTGTTTCTGCGTTTCAAGAACATTTTTGCGGGTTTGCGCAGGTGACGGCACAATGAGCAGGCAGTAGACCTACGTTGTAATTTATTAATTTCCAAACGCTCTTTTTTTTTGTTTTTTGTTTTTTGACTAATTAAGAGCATGGCACCCCCGTCAAGTTCTTGCAGTCGCTGTGAAGGGAAATTTTCCGCTTACGCGTTTACAATAGCTAATAATAATGAACAGTTAGTTTGCAGGTGGTGCTCAAGCATGGAAGTCCTGAGGAACGAGTTAGAACGTGAAAGGGAGGCTAGAGGGAGGCTTGAAGAAAGAATGATGCTCCTGACGGCAAAATTAGAATCCCTTGAGACTCCAGTTACGACCCCTTCTGCCTCAGTTTCTACTAATAATATAAATAGTACTAATAGCCCTCTCTCTCTCCCTAGTTCCCAACCCTTCGTTCGAGTGCGTAATGGAGCCTCATTGAGAAAACCTAAGACTTGTCTACCAGTAATAACAAACAATAAGTTTTCTGTTTTAGGTTTCGAAGATACTGATGAACCGGAAATACGACTCGTTGGCGATTCCATTGTTCGAGGGCAGCTCGAGGAATTCTGTCGGAGAAACCCTCGTCGTAGGCGCCGTTACTGCTACCCTGGGGCAAGGGTGGAAGATATAACTAATAGTGTTGGCCATTTTACAGACGGTACCTCTGAGGACACAACGTATGTTATTCAAGTCGGTACTAATAACGTTTTAAATTCTAGATCGGAAGAACTGCTGGCTAGGTACAGGGACTTACTAGAACGATTAAAGGAAAAAACTAATAAAATTGTTTTAACAGGTATACTTCCTCGAATTATCCAACGTAGCGATTTGTACAGCAAGGCGACCTATATTAACAATAACCTAAAGTCTCTTTGCCAACAGGAAGGAGTGCATTTTGCAAATTTTTGGAACAGTTTCTACGGCAGGAGGGACTTGTTCCTCGAAGATGGACTTCATCTTAATGACGTTGGAGCTGCGCGTTTAGGAAGACTATTTCATAATATTGTCTCTTCTTTTCAGGCTGCCGTAACTCGAACGCTCCCAGCGTAATTTCCACGAATTTCCCCTGCGCTCACGAAGGTGTCGCAATTACAAACAATTTGAAGGTTCTATCCTTAAATGCTCGTAGCCTACGGAATAAAATAAATAATTTTTTTTCTTTAATTGCTTGTAAAGACTGATTAAATTGCGATAAATAAATCGTGGCTTAGCACTGAAACACGTGACTTTGTAGGGGAGTATCAAATTAGAGGTTATAGACTTTTTGTTAAAAACACAATAGGTAGGCGAGGACGCGGTGTTATGTTGTATATCAAAGATAATATTGCGAACGTTATAGAAGTTAAGCACTCAATTCCAGAACCGATAGATTCGACTATAGCAGAACTTAAATTGAACGATTTCAAACTTGTTGTTGCGGTTATACATAGACCTCCTAATCAAACAGCTGATACGGACGAAGCGTTATATCATGAACTAAAGAGAATAATAGGTAGTGAGCAGGCTTTAGTTATGGGTGACATTAACTGCGCCAACGTGAATTACGATACAAGGCAGGGAGACGCGGAAGGTAATCGTTTAGTTAATTTTCTCGAGATAACTTTCTTATTCAAAAGGATGGGGAACCTACGAGGTTGGACAGTATTTTAGATTTAGTAATAACTACAGGTGATAGGCTAATCACTGATCTTCAAGTAATAGAACCGTTAAGCAATAGCGATCACAATATGGTAGAGTTTGTCCTCTCAGTAAGTCACTCGAAACCAGCTAACTCGACTAAACTTCCTAACTTCCAGCACGCAGACTTTTGTAAATTTCGAAATAAATTGTCACACGTCAATTGGGAAAACGGAATGGGGACCTCCAACGCAAAACTGATGTGGGAATCGTTTGAAACAGTATTTAGGACTATAAATGAGGAATGTGTACCGTACAAAGTTAAGCGTGCGAAAGTAAACAACAAGCCCTTGTGGTTTACTTGTAGAGTAGGAGACATTATAAAGAGTAGAGATAGGGCTTATAGGCTACATAAGTGCGATAAAGACAATTTGTGGTTATGAAACAACTACATATCTCTAAAGCGTGAAGCGAAAAGTGTAATAAAAAATTCGAAGCGCGAATTTGAAATTTCCATAGCTCGTGACGGTAAAGAAAACCCCAAGCGATTCTTTCAATATGTCAACATTAGAAATCCAGTAAAAAGTGTCTTGGGGCCGTTGAAAAATGTTAACGGAGATCTAGTTTCTGAAAACAAGGAAATAGCTACCTTGTTAAACGAATTTTTTACGTCAGTTTTTACTGTAGTAGATGTAACGAATATCCCTACGGTCATATACATAATACCTTTTGATAATGGTAATATTTTGGATAATATTGTGGTTAGTGAAGGGGAGGTAATACGCTATATTGATAAAATGAAAATGCGTAAATCCCCGGGGCCGGACTCCATATATCCCATACAACTTAAAGAATTAAAAGATAGCATTGTTGTGCCGCTAACAAAGATTTTTAATGCGTCTATTTCTGAGGGGTGCTTACCAAATAATTTCAAGTTAGCAAACGTAACACCTATCTTTAAGAAAGTCGATGATTCGATGATTCCGTCGCTTACGTCAAAGTCGTACGAGGATAGGCTTAAGGAGTTAAAATTGACTACACTCGAGACTAGAAGGCTAAGGGGTGATCTAATCCAGGTTTTCAAAATTATGAATGAGTTCGATAACGTAGATATAGATAGCTTTTTCGAAATATCTCAATATAATAGGACTAGAAATAACGGGTGTAAGTTGACAAGTAGAAGGTTCGAGACAGCAGTTGCCAAAACCTTTTTACGCATAAAATAGTAAATAGGTGGAATAGTTTGCCGGTAGAAGTAAGTAGTAGCACGTCTATAAACCTATTTAAAAATCGATTAGACGCATATGTTGATAGATTGGGTATAGTTTGAGGTAGTAAAAGTAAGGCTTTGTATTTCGAAACCCACGTAAAATTGTAGGTCCCCTCCGCCACCACGGAGGACATGCACAATACACAATTACGAACACAGTTAGGTAGACCAGCCATGAGTGGATCCTAGGGTCTTTGTTGGTCTGAAACATTATAACATTATATATGGAATCCGGTCCCGTTGATTTACGCATTTTCATTTTATCACCATAACGCATTACCTCCCCTTCGCTAACCACAATATTATCCAAAATATTACCATTATCAAAAGGTATTATGCCTATGACCGTAGGGATATTCGTTACATCTTCTATGGTAAAAACTGACGTAAAAAATTCGTTTAACAAGGTAGCATTTCCTTGTTTTGAGAAACTAGCTCTCTTAACATTTTTCAACGTCCCGAAGACACTTTTTACTGGATTTCTATTGTTGACGTATTGAAAGAATCGCTTGGGGTTTTCTTTACCGTCACGAGCTATGGAGATTTCAAATTCGCGCTTAGACTTTTTTATTATACTTTTCGCTTCACGCTTTAGAGATATGTAGTTGTTTCATAACCACAAATTGTCTTTATCGCATTTATGTAGCCTATAAGCTCTATCCCTACTCTTTATAATGTCTCCTACTCTAGAAGTAAATCACAAGGACTTGTTTTTACTTTCGCACGCTTAATTTTGTACGGTACACATTCCTCATTTATAGTTCTAAATACTGTTTCAAACGATTCCCACATTAGTTTTGTGTTGAATATCCCCATTACGTTTTCCCAATTGACGTGTGACAATTTATTTCGAAATTTACAAAAGTCTGCGTGCTGGAAGTTAAGAATTTTAGTCGAGTTAGCTGGTTTCGAGTGACTTACTGAGAGGACAAGCTCTACCATATTGTGATCGCTATTGCTTAACGGTTCTATTACTTGAAGATCAGTAATTAGCCTATCATCCATAGTTATTACTAAATCTAAAATACTGTCCAACCTCGTAGGTTCCCCAACCTTTTGAATAAGAAAGCTATCCTCGAGAAAATTAACTAAACGATTGCCTTCTAGTGCATTCTAGTCATTCTAGTGCATTGTTGAATCATATGTATAGATGTAATCATAGTATCAAGTGGGATAGTTCTGAAGCGTTCGATAAGAACATATATAATTGAAAGGAATATTCTAGAATGTGCATTTATCCATTTTAAAAATAATTTTAATAACAGTGCGGGAATGTATAAAATTGACAATATCCTGTTAAAATACCTTTACCTCTAATTAACTCCCGTTAATCATGTGCTAATCTTTATTTATCGAAAGACGGAATCATTTTTCTTTTTCCTTGTGGATTACATCATTCATTCATTTCACGTGTTTAAGTGTGAAATTCATCATACATATATATATATATATATATATATATCAGGGACGTGCCCTTTGGGTAGGCAAGGTAGGTAGTGCCTACCCTGAATAAAACTAAAAATATTAAATATAAAAAGTAAATGATTTTCACTTCATTATATAAATGTTAATTTAATGTATGAAATTCAATGTATAAATTTCTAAATGGATAATATTGTGTTAGAAGCACAATTTCCCCGTGCCTTTCAACCTCTATATATATTAACGCTTGACAATGAAATTTTCCCACGTGTCGTGAGTGGAGCTCCAAGCTGTGACAAATACTGCGCTATATAAGCAGATTTAGTTCTGCTTTTCACTCAGTGTTTTGCCGTTCAGGCACATGGTCGGGTGTGTAGCTGTGCGCGCGTCTGTGTTTTCGTTTGCCTCTGGTGATTGAACTAAATTTTAGACATTTTATTTCAAAATTTAACCCTTTTCAAATATGGACAGTGAGTATCTTAAGAATTTTTCTAAACTGTCTTATGAAGAAAGGTTGAATGTGATTAAAAATGGTAGGCCGACACCGGAACTGAAACAGTTGCTACAGCGTAAAGGAACAAAAATAATCAGAACGTTTCAAACGACGTGGTACAGCAAGAAAGAGTGGTTGTGTGGTTGTGTTACAACAGGTAGACTCTTTTGTTTTCCATGCTTGTTATTTTCCGTATCTAGTGAAAGTGTGTGGATAAGAACAGGATATTGTGTTTTAAATAATTTGACTAATGCTTTAAGTAAGCACGAGAGGTCTGCTGCGCATTATGAAAGTCAAATATCGTTGAAAACATTTGGATCTACACGAATCGACTTGAGCATAGATAAGCAAAAAAAACTTAGCATTGAAATTCACAATAAAAAGGTAAAGGAAAACAGACATACTGAAAACATTAATTTCTGCTACTTGCTTTTTGATTAAACAAGAACTTGCTTTCCGCGGTGATAATGAAGATAAATCCTCTTTAAATCGTGGAAACTATATTGAGTTACTGAACTACACTGCAAAATTTGACCAAAAATTAGCACAACATTTACAGACTTCATCCGTGTTTTCTGACGTTTCTAACAAGATACAAAATGACTTGATTGAAGCAGTAGGCATAGCTGTAGAAAATAATATTAAAGAAGATATCGCAAGATCCCCATTCATTGCTATAGAAGTGGATGAATCGACTGATATTTCAAATACAGCTCAATGTTCCACAGTTTTAAGATATGTATTGGATTCTGAAATTAAAGAGGCTTTCATAGGATTTGACGAACTTAAAGACAGAAGAGCTACTGGTGTAACAGAATGCATACTTAAAAATTTAGATAAATACAACTGTGCTGAGAAGCTTGTAGCACAGACATATGATGGAGCATCGGTAATGGCATCGCATTTAAATGGCGTTCAAGCTAAAGTAAGAGAAAAGGCATCATCAGCGTTATTTACCCATTGCTACGCTCACAAGTTGAATCTTGTTCTATCTCAGTCAGCGAAATTTATACCTGAATGTACAATCTTTTTCAAGACCATTGATGGTCTTGCTGCATTTTTCAATCACTCTACAAAACGAACGCAATTTCTTGATGAAATAGTACATAAACGCATTCCAAAGGCTGCACCAACGAGATGGAGTTCTAACTCAAAGCTAGTGCAAACTATTTTACACTATCATAGTGACCTTTGTAAACTTTTCAACAACATTGACAGCAATCCTTTATTGTGGGACTCAGATACTTTAGTGAGGAGTAATGGATTTTATAATTGGCTAACGAAAGATTCAACATACTTTCTTCTCATGGTATATGATAAGATTTTCATTAGAACTGACACACTCTTCAATATCTTACAAACTAAAATTATAGATATTCCATATTGCATTGAAAGAATCAATGAAACAATGAATTCCTTCGAGGGTCTGCGCAAAAATTTTGATGATATCTATGAGAAGTTTGAAGAATGTTTCAAAGAAAATAACTTGAGTGAATCAAAATGTCGTACAAAAGGTCCAATTAAAAAAGAAAGAGAAAGAATATTCTGTCTAATATTGAATGATATACTGCAGCATATGGAAGCAAGATACAGTGACTTCAAAAATTTACAATTTATTTCATTAGTTGATAGTAAAAAGTTTCTAAAACTAGCTACAGAAATTGATAAGGATGCACTAGAAAGTTTAGAGAAGAATTATGGTAACTTCTTCGATGTCATAAGATTGAAAACTGATCTAGCTGGAATTTATAGTGCACAAGTGTTCAGGGATAAATCAATTAAAGATTTGCTTGCTTTCATATTTCAAAATGGACTTGAACTAACGTTTCCTGAAGCGGTGAAGCTGTTGCAATTGATTTTAACAATTCCAGCTACAACAGTTTCTGTTGAGAGGTCATTTTCAGCTTTGAAAAGAATTAAAAGCTACACCAGGAATAGAATGAAACAGGAAAGGCTTTCATCACTTGCCCTAATTTCAATTGAAAAGGAAAGATTTACTAAAATCGAGCAAAATCCCACTTACAATTTCTTTGAAAAAATTACAGATATTTTTGTTACTAACAAAGAGAGAAGAATAGAATTCATCTACAAATAAAGCGGTAAGTAAATATTTGTTGTTGACCAAAAATTAGCACAAATGGTGCGGAAGGGGTTAATTATGCTTAAAATTCGTTGGTGGCTGGGGCTCCGCCCCGGAACCCGCTGGGGGAGCTCGCGCCCACCCCAGACCCCCTAGCTTGGAGCCGCTCGCTTCGCTCGCGCATTGAGTCTGCCTACCCTGAGTATTTACTCACGGCACGTGCCTGATATATATATATATATATATATATATATATATAATATATATGAGCTTTTTTGTTTAATATGACAACACTCCTTCCTTTATCAGGTTTACAAATAATAATATTACGGTTACTACCCAAAGAACATAAAATACGAAATCATTTTCTTAAAAAATGGGAGAAAAAAACAAGAAAACTGATTTTAGTATTTTACGTTCCTTGAGTGGTACCAATAACAATGTTATTTGAAACCTGATAAAGGAAGGGGTGTTATCGTATTGAACGAAAAAAAATCTATAGACAAAGTCCTAACTGTTTTTTCCGACTGATACTTGTAAATTTTCCAAGTGAAGTTATACATATATATATACACACACACACACACACATACACACACTATATAACCTTTGGTTAGCTTCCGCCCGAATTGTTCATTCTGACGAAGGTCAAGCTTTTCACTCCACCTTAGACCTACAGTTTAACGTGGAATCCGAACCACGCCCCATCAGCAGCCCAGCGTCTTAACCACTAGGCCACCTAGGGTACCCATTTATCTACCAACCACTTTCTTTACTGTGTGGAAGGATGAACAGCTGGGTTTTGCTGCGCGCCGGCTGCCGTCGGGTCTCGAACCCGGGGCCGATGGATTCATAGTCAGCGACGCTAACCACTACACCACCAGTCATTTCACGCAATGCCTAAAAGCTTGATACATTTAGGGTAATTCGATTAACGACTCCGTGAAGGCTAGGTTACGTTAGATTATGGAAGTTAGGTAAGTTAGATTAGGTTGGTTAGGTTAATAATGCGTAGTACCTGTGTTTAAGGGTCACAAGTATTACGCGAAATGTTTGAAATTTTTAGGCATTACGTGAAGTGATTGGTTTGACGTTGAGTTTAATATATATATATATAATATATATGACAGTTGTAGTTACCATTCTTTCCTAATTTTGTGTAGCAAAGTCTTGGGTTCTCAAGTCCTACTGTGCTTGTTGTTGGAAGCACCTTGAAATCAGAGAGGATGCACATCCCTGCATCGAAGCAGGCCAAATTTGGCCAGAAGAATTGAGCTGCAGCGCTTACACAAAAGATGACTGAATTTAATTCCATAGTTTTCTTTACATAGTCTGTGTTATCTAAGCTTGTTTGATTAACATAAGTTTTGCGGAAAGTCTTTGAATGTGCTTCACTCATTTTACTCAAAAAGAGAATAAAGCAAAGCAAAATCTGTTTAAACTGTGATGTCATTTTTCAGGGAGAGATTGTCCAGAGCGTGTCTAATGCCTTTCTGTGCTAGCGACATACAGTCAACTTGGTGACTAACTTTCACAGAATAGAGAATTTAGTTTTGAGAATAATCAATATACTGAAGAAAATGAGAACTTGAAAAAAAATATATAAAAAATATAAAAATCCATTTTAACTTTGAAGTAATTGCACCATTATTAAACCAAAGTTCTTATTAAATTTTGTCAACGCCATTAATATTCACATTCACATTCCTTAAAAGCGAAGCGTAAAATTTCATTATTTACAGTATAAAATAAGACAACCGTGAAGTGAATTCCTAATGGGCGTGATTTCATAGAATCTAAAAAACCTTTAATGTTTTTAACCTTTTCCATAAAAGGTGTTAATAGTTGAGCCTTTATAAGTTTATACGATAGTGTTGATCGATTAAAAAAAATAGATAGGCAGATAGATAGATAGATAAGCAACACTTCAATGAAATAAGTCACTAAAAAGAAGATAAATATTAAAACATGAAACCTCAAGTGACAGCTTTTTGAGCCCTACTGTACAGATCTATTTCTGTACGCCTGTATAATACATATATCAGACTCAAAACGAAATTTTGTCCGAACAGCTGGAGTTGGTGGTCTTTCACCTAATCCCGGGGACCAGCCAGAAGACATGTCTTCTGGGGGAGCTTCCAACGGAAACTTGTCCGTACAGTTTTTATGTTTAAATTTTTTTTCATTCTTGTTTGTGGTTTCTATTTTTGACATACAGTATATATATTATATATATATATATATATATATATATATATATAAAGGGTGTCCCAGAAGTCTTGGAGGGGTTTTTATTTAGCTATAACTTTTTTGTTTGGGGATCAAATAAAAAAAGGTTTGTAACACTTGAAAATATATTTATTGCGATTTTATTTGCAAATTTAATATCTGGTGAAAATCCTTTTTCATTGCGTAAATCTAAAATCGCATTAGCGTACGTTATCCGACTCTAATGATCTTGTGGTTCAATTTCTTGAGCAATTTAAATTTTGTACGGGTAAGGATTGATATCCTCTCTTAAAATTCGATGTAAGGAACTTCTTGAAATGTTTAATTCCTGGCTGCGTCGTCGGACTGATGTGGATTTTCCTCAACGCTTTCACGAACCATCTCAACCACAGTTGGACTTCGGCTTGTCCGAGGACGCCCAGTCCGTGGTTCGTCTCCCTGACCCTTAACCCATTAGGGTGTGTCAATTTTAGGGAGCAAAGTGAAATCTTTAGATTTTCAAAGACTTCTAGTGACCAAATGATGCACTTTTATGTGCTAAATCGAAATATGGCTTTAAAATCCAGATTTGACCACTCCTAGCAACTTATATTTGAAGTTGAAGTTTACGAAAAATCAGCAATTTTTGCAAGTATTTTTTTTATTGTATATAACTACATTTTGCATACATTACATACAATTAAAGACATTTTGATTGTATTTCAGTATTAAAACTTAGAAATATAGAGAGATTTCTTGAACTTTGCCAAGGATACCATATATAACTACATTTTACTTACATACAATTAAAGACATTTTGATTGTATTTCAATATTAAAACTTAGAAATATAGATAGGTTTCTTGAACTTTGCCAAGGATGCCATGTCTGCCTTGCTCTTGTTCCTGGACATGAGCTCCCTACTGGCCACCTGGCCATGATGTACGCCTCCCTCCTCTCTTGTGAGTAAACAAGTTGTGCTGCTTCAGTTGTCATCCTTACACACCTGTTTCTGTCTGTCACTGCCCTCAGCTTCCATCATCACTTTGATGTCATCTCTTTTCCCATCAAAGAAGATACAGGTGATGCCATTTTCCCTAATCTCTTCATCAAACTTCTTGACCAGCTCCTTAGTCACCCTCTCCTGAGCCCTCCTCACCTTGTTGTGGTCAATCACCAGTACTGTGTCAAACTCTGTGATAAGACCACCACCAATCCAGGCAGCAGTGGTAATCTCTGCAGTCTCTCTCAGCCCAGTGTGATGTCTCAAGCTAGCCAGAGCTATGTTGGTGATATCTTCAGTGTTGTATTTCTTCTTCTTAACCACAGGCGAGGAAGAAGTTGTCGCAGCATCTGGTATGAAGTCTTCGTCCTCCTCTCTCCTCCCTGCCTCCTCCAGTATATCTCCAGTCTCCTCCAACTCCATCTCCAGCAGTGACTCCTCCCTCAACTCCTCTTCTTTCTTGGCTGACTCCTCTGCCTTCCTCCTCCTCTTCTCCTCGGCCTTCCTTCTCTGCTCCTGTCTCTGCAGCACTACTTCCTGTCTCCTGGTCTCAGGGTGATCAGCTAGACCCATCTAGTGTGCCCCCACACTTCCCACCTTTTCTCTCTGACCTTTAATGAAGGCAAGCTCCTGCACTGGTATCTTCTGCTCGCTCCTGCAGCTGCAGTCAATGTGAACCTCACTGTTGCAGACAGGGTTGCACCCAAGCTCACTGCAGCTCCTGATCACACAGTGACAGGTCAGGATGTCCACCAATTTGTCCAGTTTCATCATGAACCTATCATTGACCTCTAGCTTCACATTGCCAGTGGACACCTTCACTGCCTCATCCCACAGTGCCTTCACTTTAGCCCTGATCCTGACCTCAGTGTTGATTACAGGTCCTGTGAATAGAGCTTTGGCCTTTCTCCACTGAGCCAGTAGCCCGGAACAATGCCGTTGTTAATCAGGTCATTAACTGGGTAATTCCTCCTGTCTTCCTCACTCATCTCTCTCCTCAACAAACCATACCTCAGCAGATCTCTGGCTGTGGGCAGCTCAGCAGGGGGAAGTTCCCTCCCAGTCCCCACCAAATGACTTAGGTGACAGCTTCGGGTTCTGATTTCTTTTTGACTCATCCTGTGGACCTGTGAACAAAAGAAATGTCATTGAAATTTGGATAGGCCTACTGATTATGACCTACTGATTATGATTATATAAAATTAAGTTAATTGAAATTCTTAATATCTTCCTATAAGCTCAGATAAAAGGTTGTGTTGTTATAGGTACAAGACTTAATTATTCAAAGTAATGACAATTTCATATATCTATCATATCAAAATATACAGAAAGTTTGGGTCACACATAACATTTCGAATAATTTGAATTACACAATATTTACATTACGAAGTAATCGAAATTGTCAAAAAGGAGGGAAAACATGCATTCACAATCAAAACTCCAGCATTTGTGACTGTGAAACTTAGAAACCATGCTGCACATCAAAAATAACCAAAGTTGACCGCACATATCAATGGCACATTGATATATGATGCTACAGTCATATTTAGGTTATATTTCAAACCTTTATGGTCAAATATAAGTAGGTAAATGGCTTTTTTAAACAACACTAAAGATATTTCTAAGTTTGCTAGATAATATGACATCATTTGAGCATTAGTAGTTTTTGAATTGTTGACTTTACTAAAATTGACACACCCTATTAACCCATACGAACTTTAGCGACGTACCGTCGAATAGCTCGATCAGAAGGTGCAGAACATGTGTTGAATTTTAATCGAAAAGCTCTTTGAGCGGTAACGATGAAAGAGTTGTTTGTCAAATAAAGTTCCACGATAGCCACGGTACTTTAATTGAAAAATAAAAAATAAGTAAATTAATCAAAAAAGAAAAACGTTGTAGCCAAAAAAAAAACCCTCCAAGACTTCTGGGACACCCTGTGTATATATGTATATATGGTCTCTTTGGTACTATAATAATGTCAAGTAGAATGCTAGTTAGGTTATTGATAAATTAATTATTGTTTGAGGCTGGGGTCACCATGATCTTTTCAGATCAAATAATGTTATTAATTTGGGAATTAATAGTGCGTTTTCTTCCTTTATTAAACAAAATAAATGAGATTTAAGTGAAACAAATAAACAATGCAGTTGTTTGAATGAAAGTTGTATCGAAATGTTATAAATATGCACTTGATTAATAACTTCAATATTATATAACGCACGAGGTAATGAAAGTCTTTATATAAAATTAGGTGAATGACACCTGGCCAATGGAGCCTGTTACAACATTTGTTGTAAGTTTTTCAGAGGAGAGAAATTGAGATGCGACTGAGGCATCGTGCCCGAGAATCCCTTATAACGAGATCGAACGCCATCCTCATCTTGAATATTATTTCTCAGAAGGCAAAAGGAAAATCGCGAAAAGATTTGAAGGTCTCTCTCTCTCTCTCTCTCTCTCTCTCTCTCTCTCTCTATATATATATATATATATATATATATATATATATTATTATTATTATGTATGTGAATGAATCATAATTTAATTAATTAAACCACAAATGAATTGTTCATGCAAACGAATAAATTGTATTGTATGGATAATTGTTTATATAAACGTATGTATGAAACGTATGTATTCGGACGTGGATTTCCACCACGTTCAGCTCAAACAAAGAGTCGTCGTTCGTGAACAGTTCGGGCGTAATTCGACGTTCGGGCATAAACGAAGTTTTATAAATTCTTAAAACACCTGCATGTTAACATACTCATGTAATTTGGGAAGAAGGACATGAATTTAATTGTCTATTCAATTCTGAATAATTCAGATAAAAATAACCTATGAAGGATACCCCGATACTAGGGAAAATAAATTAATATAGAAAGTACATTTTCAAACAAAACGCAGGCATTCAGATCTTAATCCGATAGAAAATCTTTGAAATATTGCGAAGCAGAAGGTCCAGAAGCGTAAACCACGAACACCTAATGAACTGAAGAGGTGTTTGATGACAACCTGGTAATCGATAACTAAAGATGAATGCAAGAGGCTTGTCGACTCGATGCCACGTCGATTGGAGGCCGTAATCAAGGCTAAGGGGGGCCCAACTAAATACTAAGACGCGGAGTTAAAATGTCTTTGATAAAGGTTTAATATATTGGTAGTACTCAATAAAAATAATTAATTTACTCTAATATTTTTTGTAACACATGACAAGATATTCTGATATTTTTATACATATCGCTATGCATTAACTTTTCACTATTTAACAAGGTTTTTGTTATATTTTAATTTTTCACTTATATATATTTTAAACTTGGTCCCCAAAACCTAAAAATACTGCGAATTCAGTAGGAATTGGACGGAAAATATAAAAGTTACCATAGTTACTGCAGTTTAAAGTCATATCTAGATATCTTATTGTCTTCAGATTAACACACGATTTCCACATTCTGCGTTAATCGGTGCAGTGTGTGCGGTGTTAAAAAAAAAGAATAATAAAAATAATTTAAGCACAACAATACAAAAAAAAACCTTTCCAGATTTCTAGCAATAATAATTAATAATAATTATATAATATGAGCTATTTCTTAAAATGATTTCCTTCAAACTGCATAATTATACTGGTTTCCATGGTAACGGGGCGTCGTTCGAACATTTAAACATATGACATGGTCTCTTCTCAAACTTGGCCATTCCCATTTAATTTTTAATTGACCCAAAACGATGAATTCCGAAAGTGGGAATCTCAAATCGATCTAGTGTCATTCCCGATGTAGGACTTCTAATTTTTTTAAAGTTAGAGTAACATAAAAAAATACACACTGGACCGCAAGTACGTTACGTTCTTTCCACTCTTTCCCAAATCAAGAAATTTTTTTCCCAAATTTGAAATTCCCACTTGAGAATGGGTATGGGTATGGGAATGGGATTTGGTGGGAAATTATCCATGAAATTGTTGGGGGAAAGAAGACAGAACTTCTGCAGGAAAAGATACGTGAGGCTGTTAGAAAAGTTCAGTATGATATGCTACAAAATGTATGGAGGGACACAGAATACCGCTTCGATATCTGCAGAGCCACAAAAGGAGCTCATATTGAACTTCAATAGCTTGTAAATAAAACTTTTTGAGTTCTTTTTTATTTGTATCTCTTGCTTTTCGACGTAGCTTTGTTGGTTTTTTTTCATAATAAATGTTTAAAATCGGGAAGATCATTTTTAATCACCCGGTATATGTACACTATATACAATCGGTGGGAAAAGTTTTGTCCCTCCAAATATTATAAAATATATAGATCCCAGTTGTTTACTGCTTTTATACTGTCCTCAGTTTCCATGGCAACAGAACACCATTTCTGAAGGAAATATTTTTCCTGTTTGCGATAAAGTGGTGAGTTTGGCATTTGTGTATGACATATAAAACAATAGTACCAACCTTAAACCTAGAACTCAGTAATAACGAGTATTTTAGCTGTAATAATTTATAAATATCTATAATTTCGGATCAAATGTAGAATTCGGACCCCAGCCTTCTTTAGTTAGCTTTATAAGGCTAACTAACGAAAATATCACAACCTAACCTAACCAATCGTTAGGTTAACTGTACGCCCTTGACGATTGGTTAGGTTAGGTCATGATATTTTCGTTAGTTAGCCTTATAAAGCTAACTAAAGAAGGCTGGGGTCCGAATTCTACATTTGATCCATAATTTCTTTAATGTATAAAGTTAGGGCAAATTTAATTATAATAAAACGGACGAATATTTACATAGATATTGTGAATTTATAGAAATAGAGGAATGAAGCAACGTTGATGAGTATTTATATTGCAGACGTTTCAGAAGCAAAAGGTGTGAATTACGTCTTCAAGAAAACTATCGAAAGGAACCTTTTTTTCCGCACCTTTTGTTTCTCGCTGTATTATTTAAAATATGTTCTTCTCAGACACTCCCTTCACTTTACTTTAATATCATGTTAATAATTATTTTGTTAGAAAATTTCAGATTACACACGTGCAGTAAAATATTAAGACGGGATAATGTATGTTAGTTATTATTTGAAGTAAAGTTTTTGAAAGTTAACAAACTATTATTTTCTAATATTTGGTTAAATTTCCTAATATTTGTTTAAAAAATTCAGTTTCAAATAATGTAAAAGCGGTATAAAAGTTTTATCTGCATTCAAGTTTGGTTTACTTTTTCTTTTTTCTACGATTTTAAGTATTTTGTTTGATGGTGTTGTTTAACGTCCTTCGCAACATCTAAGGTCACATGACGGAGGGGGAATTATTGCTTTATGTGGCATCCGAACGACGGGTTGGTACATAATATGCATGACGTAGAGGACTGTCCCTCATCCAACTACGATTGGGCCGAGTGTCGCTTAACTTTGCTGATCAACGGGAAGTGATGTTATGACATTGGCCACAATGTAGTCCATAGGATTTGAAAGGTGTTGTTTATGGAAGAAATGTTTTATAATCTTCATAATCTAAATTATGTCGGCATCTATTAGCGTGATTACGTAATAGTGATGTTCCAAGCTAGTTAGAGGTGTCCTTGTTCCGTTGGATTACTCGTTGACAATACTAAATCTACATTTGTGAATCAGTATTGCATGACTACTGCAGTCACTTAAGAAATTCATCATTGGAAACTGATCATTTTGTCTTTCCTTGTGAAGTGTGAAGCACGATCCTTCCGTCACTATTTAAATGGACTGCGATTGATCACTAGCTGACTTTCAACCATCGAATTAATACCGATGTTGTAATATTTACTCAATATTTAGTCTATAAATGTAGTATCTAGAAATTTCTATACGTAGTTCTATTTGTAGTAATGTGTAGTAATGTGTAGTAATAGCAGCAATATGTAGTATTTAGGAATGTCGATTCAACCATGTTACATCAACATCGGTTCAGCATTGTTTAGATACCATATAAGAGATTAAAATACGTCAACTCAATATTAAAATGTGCAACATTTAGGTGTCCGTTGTATTCCGACATTTTGCCCTGAATAGGACGATTTTACTTCGAAACGTTTCTGACTTCTTCAGATAAGGTATTTTTTTATAATTTCCTCCAATGGATAGGAAGTTTTGCATTTTAAATGAATGTTTACTATACTTTCTTCTTATATATATATATATATATATATATATATATATATATATATATATATATATATATCAGTGGCGTGCGGTGATTTTTCGTCAAGGGGAAGCAATTCAAGCAAAAACAACAAAGATTATATAAAATAAAAATAAAACTTTAAAATACTCGTATATTATAAAAACAAAACACATATAATCATCTACTTACTTTACTTATAATTAATTCTATTCTTCTTTCTTTTTATTAACATATATCATTATTTCTCGTAAAAGGCATCGGTTTTCATATCCTTAAGAAGCTTTTCTCAATTGAGATTAAAGCTAAACTTGCAAGCCTTTCTTCCCCTTGGTATAAGTTGCCAGATATTTCAAGAAAATTAACTATAAGATCTGGACAGCGAAATCTAAATTGCTTCCTTTTTGACATAGGGAAGGATAAAATAACGATAAATATATATTCTTTTTCGCTTAACATGGCCATGAATTTTTTAGTAGAAAAATATATATGAAACTTGTTGTATTCAATAAATACTACATTATTAAACATTAAATGAGTTTTTAGAATGGAAAAGAAACAATTTGTAACAGTAAAAAAAAAGCGAAAGTCATTGGGAAAAAGGATGCATTTCGTCAATTGTTGTCCAACTCGAGATTTTTTGCGTCGGCTTTCTTAAAGGTTCTTGCACGAACGGCAACCAATGTATATACTATGTATCCACCTGATTACCAATCAAATGCTATAAATAGTATAATAAAATGATTTTGTACAAATTATTAACACACATTGAACTGTTTAAACTTTAAAGTATAATACAGCATTTTCTTCTTTCTTTGAATAGGGAAGCATTGCTTCCCTTGCTTCCATGGACCGCACGCCACTGATATATATATATATATATATATTGTAAACACTCAGTATTTAAGTACACTTTTAGTATTAAGACTTGAATATATCTTTTATGAAGATGAAACAAATTCGTACTTGAAAGAAAACCCTCATCCACTTATGTTATATTTAATATTTAATGACAAAGAAAGTACACATTATTTTCAAAGAAGACAAGATGTCCATTCTAAAACATTTCACATTCCGGGAACAATTAATTATCTATTAAAAATCAAGGCTTTATTATTACTTAGCTTTACCAAAAGAGGTCACCTCAGCTAAACTACGGTTAGAATGAGGCTGTTATGCGTATTGCATGTATACAAATGGTATTTCTTGAACTGATAAATTCTAAAGAATTTTATCTTTGCTGAAACCATCGTTTAACAGTTATGTTAAAGTTTTCTCCAATAATATGAGTACTTTTTAAAGACAAATTAGGCCAGTTTCTGCAAATGATGTCATGGATTGATTTCTCAGTTTGCCGATTACATCATCAAAATTTACTAAGGAATTTCACAAACGTATGAGTAAAGTGATTCACAAGGTCTGTCTCCCAGTTCTGAGAGTTGTACCAATATTCGAACACATTGCCAAACTCCGCGTCCGTTTGGATCACTAGATGACCATGGTACGGAGTCATTAGTAACTTTTCCTCCAAATGACCATTCCCAGTAGTCCGGTGTCTTCCTCTCAAGTCCAACCCATACATCACCACGAGACATGCCTATAAATGAAACTGCAATTAATAACACTGGTCAACAAAGATTTTTCATCAGAGTAAAATGTGTGGTGCCTGGATAGCAGTTTTCACGCTGATTCCAAAACTGCATTCAGATGTTTTCTAGCACGTATAGTTTTCAAGATGAAGGCATATATATAACTACTCAGATTAACCATTTTAAATAGGCAAAATACTAATATTTCAACATTTGATTGTGTTTATTTTATGTTTTTTAGTTTATTCATCTTATTTATTTCAATATCTTAATTATACATCTTATGTATTTCGGGTGTGAGCTTTTACGTCTAGCAGCATTGTGATTCAGGCAAACAACGCCGTGCTTTGTGTGTCAAAAGATCAGTCCAGTCCAAGAACTTGTTGTGTCAAGTTGGTGTACATTTTTTTGAATTTAAATTTGCTCAGGTCAGTCAACATGCCTCGACAATGTAAGAATGACCCCGACAAGTTCTGTTCGTATGCGGCCAGTTGACAACTAAAACACAGCAACGAAGTATTACAACCGACATTAAGAAAATATACAAGCTATACTTTGGTTGCCATCTAGGTGACCAAGATAAACCATGGGCGCCACATCAAATCTGTTCTGGCTGTTCAAATGGATTACGTGATTGGCTTAACAAAAAGAAAGCTTCAATGCCATTTGCCATACCCATGATATGGAGGGAGCCGAGAGATCATCATGAAGACTGTTATTTTTGTAGTGTGAACTTAATGGGGTTTTCTGCCAAGAACAAACACCAGATTGTATATCCAAACTTGGATTCAGCACGTAGACCAGTAAAACATGATGAAACATTGCCCATTCCAATTCCCCCAAGTGATAGGCTAGATTTATCATAGATGACATGGAAGTGATGAAGGTGCAACTGGTGTTTCCGGACCATCTACAGAACCAGAGTACACTTTTGAAGGTAGACATTTAGAGCCTAAAAAGTTAAACCCAAGGACAGTTGAATGATCTTGTTAGAGACTTATCGCTGTCTAAAGAGAAATCAGAGCTTCTCGCCTCAAGACTAAAGGAGAACAATTTACTTGAGAACAATGTTCGTATTAGTTACTACCGAAAGCGGAATTTTGAATTAACAGCATTTTCAGTAGACGGTCCTCTCTGTTATTGCCATGACATCAATGGACTATTTACAGCCATATCTCAGACGTATGTGGCATCTGAGTGGCGCCTCTTTATTGATTCGTCGCAGAGAAGCCTGAAAGCAGTTCTTTGCATAATGGTAATAATGCCATCCATCCCATTGCCCATTCCGTCCATCTAAGAGAGACATATGACAATATGGATATACTACTTAAGGCAATCAAATACGACAGTCATCAATGGAATGTTTGTGGAGATCTAAAAGTTATAGGAATGCTTCTGGGTATGCAGTCAGGATTCACAAAATTTGTTGTTTCCTTTGCCTGTGGGACAGTCGCGCCACTATAGAACATTACACCAAAAGTGACTGGCACTTAGGTATACATATGTCCCAGGGATAAGCAATGTCCAGTCTGTCCCTTTAGTGGATCCCCAAAATATCTATCTGCCACCTCTTCACATTAAACTTGGTTTAATGAAGAATTTTGTTAAAGCAATGGGTAAAGTCAATTCTGAAGGGTTCCAATACCTTTCAAGGAAATTTCCGAAGGTTACTGCAGCAAAATTGAAGGAAGGAATTTTTGTTGGGCCACAAATAAGGGAGGTTTTGAATGACACTGAATTTGAAAAAGTCCTAAGTCCGCTGGAATTGAAGGCTTGGCTGGCGTTCAAATGGATATGTGAAAACTTTCTTGGAAGCAACATGTCACCTGCGTATAAGGATGGAGTCAAGAACCTCCTTGATGCCTTCAAAGAAATGGAGTGTCGAATGTCGTTAAAAATTCACTTCCTGCATTCCCACTTAGATTTCTTTCCTGAAAACCTTGGTGCAGTGAGTGACGAGCAAGGAGAGCGCTTCCATCAAGATATTCAGATGATGGAGAAGCGCTACCAAGGATATTGGAATGAAAGCATGATGGCGGACATTGTTGGATGCTGTATCGTGACAATCCAGGCCAAATTTACAAAAGGAAATCACACACACAGCGCTTTTAATAAAATAATGTATATATTCTTTATTTATAAGTACATTGAATAAGGTATATGATGTATTTGTTGTTTAGCATTCCTAAGTGTGATCTATACATCCATAAATTTTCTTATAGCAATATCAAAAACTTAAAAATATCAAAACCAGTGTATCTATATAATTGTACGTGCTAGAAAAAACATAAAACAAGATTCGGAATCAGCGCGAAAAATGCATTAAGAAAAGTGTGATCATGTTTGTGATGAGAAAAAAAAGTTTCATTTTGTTGGCCAGTGTAATTAATGCAAATTTGTAATTTACTTCGCCTATATATATATATATATATATATATATATATATATATATATATATATATATAATATATATATATATATATATTGATGCAACAACAACAACAACAACAAAAAGTAAAAAATAAATATAATAAATCTACGGACGCAAATCCGCTTTTTGGAAAAGAAAACGGCTTTTCAAAGCTAATTTTATTTAAAATATGAACTTAACAATAAAGGTGATCAAACAATATCAAATTTTTTGCCATATTTTAAGATCACATTAATTCTCACTGTTTACTATTAAAAGTAAATTATTATGATTAATTTTTTAATATATACAAGGTGATTCATAAATTCTGTCGGAAAAGCATTTGTTTTATAGTTATCTTTAGGACAGGACTTTTGAATAACCCTGTACATTATGAAAACTTTTAAAATTCTATTAAAATACGAAAGGTGATGGAGAAGAAATGTAATTTATAACTTTAATTTCTAACATTAATTAATTACACTGCCCTGGGAATTCAAATTTTTTGTGAGTTGTTTCAATGAAAATGGGCGATTCTAGGCAATAAAGGCATGCTCTTTTTAGCTGTATATTTAGTTTTTTCCTATCACATCTAGATATTCCACAATCACACGTAACAAATAGATAAGAAAATGTTACTAATTGGGTAAGAGAACAGACGAACCATACGGCATATATTATTCAATTAAAATATTTTAAAACAGTAGTAATGCATGCCTAGAAACACATATTATACACACACGCACACATACTCACATTATTACTACATATATACACTAACATATATAATACATGTAGATACAGATTTAAGTAAGATACAGTATGTTTATATATAAAAATTGTGAATAACTGAACCAACCAACCATTCATCAACAGTAACGCATTGAATTTATTAGAGCAGTCATTAGCTAAAGAAACTTCCTTTTCGTCGATTTTCTCTTGTGTATTGACTTCGGTACATCTCTTTTTAGACTCTAGCAATAGTCTGCCATCATTCGAACATCCCATCTTCCCTGATACCTCCATTCCATTTCTGAAATATCCTGGTGGAATCTTTCTCCCTGTTCGTCGCTTACCGCGCCTAAGTTTTTAGGAAAAAAATCAAGATGAGAGTCTAGGAAGTGTATCTTAACATTCGTGTTACATCCCAGCAAACAATATTTTCGGATCATGCCTTTAACTATTTCTTTGTAGTCATTAGATTTCCCGTTACCAAGGAAGTTGTTTACAACAGCTTAAAAGGTAGCCAAGCATCTTTTTCATGACCTGTCAATGCATCTTCAAATGCTGGATCGCTTAAGAGTTGCTATATTTGAGGACCGACGAACACTCCTTCCTTCAGCTTAGCATGACTAATTTGAGGGAATTTTTACATAAAAATTGGTATCCAGATCCTTCTTTGTTGAAACCTTTGACGAAATATTTCATTAATCCAAGTTTATGTGGAATGGAGGTAACAGTATCTTGTTACGATCTACAGTGGCTTACCAATGATGTTTGCTTGTCCTGGAGTAATCTACTTTCTCTGAGGTCATTCTTTCCTCACATAGTGTTCCTCCCTATCTCTGCTATTCCACAGACATAAAAAGCATGGGTATTTTGTAAAGCCAGCCTCTTGGCCTAAAAGAATGCCGGTCACCTTAAGATCACACAAACAAACCACTTGTGTTCTTCATAGTTTATTTTGTTTAAAAGAAATGCAAGATTTCCATGAGTCTCTTTCAATTGAACTAAATGCTCTATTGGCGGAGGGGCAACTTTGTTTCCATTATGCAGTAAGACAGCTTTCAAACTTCGCTTTGAGGAATCAATAACTAGGTGCCAGTCACATGGTTGGTAGTCTTTGCCCATCGCCTTTACCAGACCTACTATATCATTGCAGTATACCAGTAATCCTACAGTCGAGAAAAAATTGATGAAATCTTTTTCACGATGTCTGTACCAGTAGAATGTTGTCGAAGGAGCGAGTAGATTCCATTGTTTGAGCGTTGATCCCAGAAGTTCTGCCGAATCTTTCGGTAACGCTTAGGTTTGCCAGAGGTCCCATATTTTACGGGACAGTCCCGCATTTGATCCAAAAATCCCGCGTCAAAATCCCGCGTTCAAAATGTCCCGCAAAAAATATTTTTTAAGCAAATTTTCTACGGATGAATTGATTTAGAATTTCAATATTATGTATAATAATTTCAACTTATTCACGATGTTTAATTGTTAAATATTATTGTAATAAAATTTTTCTAATTTCGTTTTCTGTAACCGTTGAAGAAATCTAGTTTCAATTCGAAAAAAAAATTTGGTCTTAAAAAAAACCCAGAATTTTTTTTGTCCCGCATGGGCATTTGAAAAATCTGGCAACCCTAGTAACGCTAAACCTCTTACTAGGTCATTCAGATCACTGACTTATCAATTTTGATGACTGATTTTTGGCCACAGTATATTCTTTGTCATGTTCATTTAAACATGACTACTGTTATTGAGATGTCTACATCTGAATCAAAATTTTCAAAATCAAGAGGCGGCTTCGGCACAGGAATTTCACTTGAATGTGGCACAGGGAGGATGGCTGATGGAATACTCGTATATGTGATGTGCCTCTTATTTTTATTATTATAATCCGCCACGTTTGTCATGCAGAAGTAGCAATCGTCGTAGTGATTTCTCGGTTCTCTCCAAATCATGGGGATGTCGAAAGGCATTTCCTTCTTCTTCTCACAAGCCTACTGACGCAAACATTCCACGCAGGACTTACAAACATAATGTGGAATCCAAACCTTGTTCTGGTAGCCGATCTTGCAGCCAAAGTAGGCGTTGTAATGCTTTCGTACTTGTACGGTGATTTCTTGCCTTTGTTTAGAAGTAGTAAATCGTCCGCATATATAACAAAATGAATTAGGTGTATTATTACAAAATCTCGGCATATTTAATCTAAATCTGAAACAAAGAAAATGTACATTAATTGAACTTTGAAATAAAATCAGATGCTTACGCATATGAAACTCATAGCAAACCAACCATAATTGGAAATATAGATGCCCTTTTAGTCATATGAGAGGGGTACATTTCTCAAGAAATAGAAGCGTTTGGGTAGAATAACCTACGCCACATTCCTATCAATTCTGACGTGCCAGATACAAATTATGCATTGTATCTTAACTCGCATACCATGGGCTTTACTAAAATACTATAATTTTCTAAACAACTCAAACAGCGCAGGGCAGGTTGTTACATTAGAGTAAGTACATTAGAATAAGTAATCTATCATGGTATGGATGCGATTTTGAATATGCTCTACTTTTCTCTTCCTGATTGCTCTTATCGATTAAAAATGTAGAAAAGAGATGAAAATATTAGTTGCCCTGGAACAGGGCTCCCCAACCTTTATCATGTGCGACTCCGAAAATTATGTTCACACAATTCACGACCACAAACAGTGGTTGAAGTTCGACAAACTCCCCAATAGTTATTATTATTATTTTTATTATTATTATTATATATATATATATATATATATATATATAATATATACATATATACTTCATAAGCACAATGTTTATTATGCGCGGGAAGGGCCCGGATTTCAGCTGTTATGTGCAACTACATTCATGATTGATAAATGTGTTGTTGGACAGCCGTAGGAAGAGAATTGAAAGTAAAATTATCAGATCGGTTTACGACTTCAAATATGATCTTCTCGACCCCAAGGTTGGGAAGCCCTGCTCTAGGGCAATGATCAACAATAGGCGGACCGCGGACTGGATCAAGACCGCTGACGGATTTTCTACGGACTACCAAGAATAAACCCATATATTGATAATAGGATTTATTTTAAAACATAGAAAGTCCTTGATTTTTCAAAATAATAAAAAATTTAACTTTTTTATTCTTTTTGTAATGTTTAAATTTAATTTTTCATTCGGGAAATTAAAAGTGGTGATTTTAAGTTGTTTTGGTAGAATGAGTAACGGACCTAGGTAGAGTTACACCTTGGTGAACCTCAAAGAAAATTAATTGGTGACCACTGCCGCTCTACGGCCTAGGCGTAACATTAATTAATAGAAATCTTATGTATTTTTTAGACGCAGACTGGATATTCTTCCCTTTCTATAACATTTAGCATTTATTACCTATCTGCTTATAGATATTTTTGATATGAGATTAAAAATAAGCTGAAAGTAGTTATTAAGCCTATAGTGTAGCCTATGTACTAAAGTTAGTTTAGAAACACATATGCTTTTGTTTTTATTGCATATAACAAATATCAGAAATCAAAATCAGCGAACAAAATGTTTTTTATATACACAATGCTGTTGAAAAACCACTACTCAAACATTCTTAATAGTGTGAGTGGGAATAATCTTAAGATAGACTGCAGCGAAACGCCTGTGGGAGGGAGAAGGGAAAATTCCTTGCTATCAGTTCCTGAAGTAAAGAGGTTAATTAAAGACTGGTTTTGTGTCAGGGGTAGATAACCTGTCGAATGAGCACTTAAAATATTCCAATGGCAAGGTGTGTGTGTGTGTGTGTGTGTGTGTGTGTGTGTGTGTGTGTGTGTGTGTGTGTGTGTGTGCATATATCATTGCTCTTCTCAGCCATGCTTGCCCATAGCTATATCCCTGCAGAGTTCATGAGGGTATATATCTTGTCCCTGGTCAAAAATACATATTGGGACATTCTATCCAGCAATAATTACAGGACTATTGCTGTCCCCTCCTGCTTCTCAAAACTACTAGAGAAACTCTTGTTACGCCGATTAAACGATTACTTATGGACATCTCCAAATCAATTTGGTTTTAAAAGGTCCTACTCGACTGATCTATGCATCTATGTATTGAAGGAAATTACATTTAAATACACTGAAACTAATTCAACTATTTATAGCTGTTTTCTAGATATAAGTAAGGCATATGATAGAGTGAACTATAATATTTTATTAAAAAAAAGAAGACAGGAAAGTTCCCATGTACATATTAAATTTATCGAAATTTTGGTATTCCCACCAATTGGCTGCTAAAAGTCTGCGAAGAATATTCGCAGAAATATGATATTCTTTTTAATGTTACAAAAATTAAGGTTATGCAATTCCATCCTAAAAGCTGTAATCAACCAGCTGATATTAAGTTTAAAATGAGAAGTGAAGTAATTGCGGAAGTACAAGAATTTAAGTATTTGGGTCAAACTATCACCACCTCCTTGAGTGATGACATAGATATAAGAAAACAATCTCGAAGCCTTTGTGCTAAAGCGAATATGACTATAAGGAACTTCCGATTCTGTACAAGAGAAGCTAAAGACATTCATTTTCGTACTTCCTGCAGTAATATATATGAACAGCAACTCTGGGTGAATTATAAAAAAGGTTCTGGCAGAATCTTAAATTTGCTGTACAACAGGTCTTTTAGACTCTTACATAAATTACCCCTGAGATGCTCAGCTTCGCAAATGTTTGCTACCCGCAATCTCCCGACTTTGCCGGAGGTAACAAGACGTGTTCAATGCAGTTTAATGCAAAGAATTAAAAAAATCAACCAACCCAATTATCCAAGCTATCCGTGAGTCCTACCGTATGTCTTCTGAGTTATGGAATTCATGGTATGAAAACGTGTGCCTGTAGCTCCACTTAACTTCGACATTACTGTATTATTTCTCATTAATTGTATATATTTCCATACTTAGCATGTGAATTGTCATTGTATTATTATTTGTCATATGGACTGTGGTCAGTCAATAAACCTTTTCATTTTCACTTTCATTTTCATATATGGACGGGTCACGGAGAAAACCTGCATTTGGCGGTACTTTTGGTCGTATATTTGATTTGAACCAAAACATCTTTGTAGATGATTTGATGTTTTGACGATTACAAATAACCAATTTAAAAACAATTGAAAATAAGATCCTTGACGTAGTTTATTCACAAAGTTAAATCAAAAAGAAATCACACGAGTTATGAAGAAATAGAACTAAAAGGGGATATTTATTATGTGTATTTCAAAAAAATATTTGTATATATATTTTTACGTCAAAACTGATTTACAGATTTAACCCTTTGCCTGTCCTGTGCATCACATGTGATACATGCATCACATATGATACACAGAGCGCATCATAAATAATATTTAGTGTGATACATTCTATGATCACATATTACCCACCAACTAAACCAAATAAACCTCCTATAACCAAAAGTCTGAAAACAAGCATGGACGTTTGGACCAAACTTATGAAAATGCTTTGGACAGGCAAAGGGTTAAAAAAAAAAATCCTGTTCCTAATTACAGTATGTCAATGCTTCTTAATTTAAAGTAGAAAAAAGACGTTCAGCAAGGAGGGATTTTCTCTCCCCACTTCATGTCATTTCCATTCTTATCTTTGCCATTCTAACTTTGGTCCTAGGTTAAGTAAGTTAGATTAAGTAGGGAGCGGGGTGGGTTAGGTATGTTAAGATCACATGAGATTAAAGTATGTTCATTGTAAAGTCAGGTTATACTGCGTTAGTTTAGATTACATAAACACAATATTTGAATCTCGAATAACAGTGGGAATGACATGACGTGAGAAGTATATACATATGACGTTACACTACTTCGGGATAAAAGTTAAGACAATCCGCCATATACTCTATTTCAACAACTGAGGAAACGAATAACGCTTTCGCGTCCAGAGGCATTTTATGTGTTAACCCTCCTGCAATCGAGGTAATGACCAGAATTTCATTCAAACTATTAGCTGCAACGCTGGGTCCCGTAAATAGAATATCATGTATGAACACGACCGATTTTTCATGATGAAAAAACTGCCACCTCCAGGAACCCCATCGTTGGACTAGATAGTTTGAATGAAATACTGGTCATTACCTAGATGTGAGAGGGTTAACACGGAAAATGCCTTTGCACAAGAAAGCGCTATATATATATATATATATATATATATATATATAGAGAGAGAGAGAGAGAGAGAGAGAGAGAGAGAGAGAGAGAGAGAGAGAGAGAGTGGTGTAGTGGTTAGCATCACTACCTACGAAGCCACCGGCCTCGGGTTCGATTCCCGTTGATGGTACGCGGCGCGCAGGAAATCCAGGTGTTCATCCTTCCATACAATAAAATTCGGTCGGTAGATAAATGGATACCCTGGGTAGCCTAGTGGTTAAGATGCTCGGCTGCTGATCTGGAGGTCGTGAGATCGAGTCCGGGCGAAGACTTTGTAATTTCTGACCACCCGTGTTGGGTCGTAGTTCGGATTCCACGTTAAGCTGTAGGTCTAGGGTGGAGCAACAAGCTTGACCTTCTTCGGAATGAACAATTCGGGGGGAAGCGGAACCAAGGTTAACCAAGGTTATATATGCGTTACCTGCCTCTGCTAGGAAGTTACTTAAAAATGACAACTGCCCTTTTGATAGTTTATCCAAGTCGACCAAATCTCCGCCCAATTGAATGCAGTCTCTTCTTGCATCGCACCACTTCTTTCCTTGCCTGAAGAATTTTACACATCCTATCTCAGAGACCATCTTATGTGTAGAAGGGCATTGCAAAGTCGGCATGGAAAGAACATTAGGATGAATGAAAGAATCTGTGGAAAATCAGTTATGTAAATTTAGTGAAAATAAAGGAAACTATATTCTACAATATAGTATCTATAAGTAGTAAGAGTGGAGGGAGCCAAAGTGGGGTAGAAGGAGTAATGGTGGTACCGAGGTAAAGTGGGTGATGGGAGAAGGGGGTGTGGGAAGAAAGGTGTGAGGGGTAGCACTCGAAAGTAATCTTTATATATATATATATATATATGTACACAGTATATATATATATATATGTAAAAATGAACACTGAATAATCCATATTCATTTTTACATGAAGAGCCAAAGTCGCCTGATGCGATTTTGGATAAAAAATTTATTTATTGCTTTCTATTTTTGTTTGTGTCACAACCCTACGATCTACCATTTCAATGGTTTAGTCGTATCCATATTTCCATTTTTCATTTGTTATAGAATTTATTATAATTAATTATGGTTGTCTTGCATCTCACCCTCGTCCCTAAATTATGCATACACATTACATATAACAGGATTGGAACCTGTAGTTGTACTTCTTAGTCCTTAATACCCACTCTTTGTCTCTATTCGTTTCTTTTAAATCCTCCCAATAATCACTTGTACAGGTTATACTGTACGCATGAAGTAAATAACTATGACGTCATAAAGTAACTTAATTCCCTTCACATTTTCCCGTCATTAATTTCCCTTCATCATATCTCTAGTATACAATGTATGGAAATTCTTTAATATAATAATAAAAACTGTACACTCTATACATCATTATTTATATGTTGTTCATTCATACATCCATGTCCTATCTTGACCATTATCCTATATCAATTTTATTAAATATTCATTTTTACTCGTGTGAATCTACGAAATGGTACGAAACTTTATGCCTCCGTACCTGTTCGTTCAAAATCGTCGAAATACGTTCTCATGTATTATTTTTTAATTTTTAATTTTTATTTTAATTATTTCACCTCCCGCAATGAATTCGAAAACGCTTATGCAAGTGTACGCAATTCGATGATCACAGCATAAATCGAACATCTGAAAACGTGAAACCTCCTGTCCCTCTGATTCAAATTTATAACATATTATAACATATTATGTTGTATATAAATACATACTGTATGTGCCCATGTACTTCGTGTTGTAGTAATAACCATTATAAATATAAAAACGCTGTAAGAATTGTAAGTGACTAATGTACTTAATGTAACTGATATAATGTACTTTAATAAAACTGTAATTACTGATAATAATTTAATATATAATGTAATAATGTACTTTAAATGGAATTGTAATTAACGATACTAAGTGAAATGTGAATTAACCCATAATCGTAATCATTATTGTAATAAACCAAAATTAAAATGTACTCAGTAATGTACTTAAATTGTACTCATGTACTACTCCGAAATTATGTCGCCTTTAGAAATGTATACTCGGCGAAAATACGATTATTTTTTATTTTTATTTTTTAATTTTTATTTGGAATCTTTCAAAAATCTGATCGTGTTTAAAGGGGGGAAACTTAACCTTCAAACTGCATTCCCCCCAAAAATTTAGATTGTATATAAACCATGTAATTGTAAAATAATGTCACTTCTTCACTTCATTACTTTACTTCGGTCGCTTCGGTTACGACTCCCTTGTTAGCAGCCTCGCTGCGAGGAGGGGGCAGAGGCCCCTTGCCTCCTTAATTTTTTTTAGATTCCGGCCTGAGCAATGGTCGAAAGAGGTCGAACCTCTACCCCTGTAAATTCAGAGCACTACCTGTACATTTTTAGAAGTAAATTACAGTAAAAGAAAGTTTTTTATCTTTTCCTTCGAGACAATCCAAGACTATAGAAAGAGAAGAATTAACAGTCTGTCGACCCTATAGCGAGAGAGAAAAAAATTAGAATGTTGTAGAAGAAAAACTATCGCGAGAAATATCCATTGCTGCCTCCCAATCAGAAACCGCGTCGATTCGAACCAACCCAGGGCCATAGACGGAGGGGGTTAACATATATATATATATATATATATATATATATATATATATATATATATATAAATTATGAAGTACCGTGGCCATTCTACAATCTTCACTACACCGCATCCAGCAATGTATCTTAGCTTCTCCCACCCATATCCCTTCTTAAACTGCCTACAACCCACTCTGGCTCTCTGCGTACAGTATAATTGATTGTAATATAAAAGGAACAAAAGATCGAAAAAAATTTAAGATATTTCAGAAACATTTACTGAAAAATACAAGAAAGGTGGTGTTAAACATTAATTTAGCTGGCTAAACAGCCCATAGGAAATAGAGATTCATTAAAACAGTTTTAACCAGGTATTTACCAGCCAAGATGGCTAGTAAACACGTGTGTGTGTGTGTTCCAAATACTCTATACACACACACACACACACACATATATATATATATACTAGTGATGGATCGAGTGGTCGGTTTTTCACAACCGCGGTTGCGGTTGTGTTTGCGGTTGTCGAATTTTTTCCAACCGCGGTTGCGGTTGCGGTTATCATATACTAGGAAAAATGCGTAATTATTAACTGGATTTAGCCACTATAGTGCGATTTAGCCACACTTGGTACATAATATATACTAAATAGTATTTATTTAGTAAATACCTTATGTTGAACACAAGTTTTGCAATACACCGCTACCGCTATTTGTGTGTTGCAAAACTTGTGTTCAACATAAGGTATTTACTAAATAAATACTATTTAAATGAAGTATATTCTAAACTTATATAGCTATTATGAAAGAATAGGTCAAATTAATTAAAACCATATTTTGCACTAAGTGTGTTACCAGGATGAGGGACGAGGACCCATCGCACTGTTCATCCCACCTACCACTTTCCCCAGCCTCCACCCATTGGAAAGTTATGGATTATTATTCATTTGAAAAACTGATGTCAAACTTAATGAGAGGCAGTGTGAATTTCAAGAATAATATTTTTGCTGCATTTTCACCTTTCAAGCGGCAACGCCTCTCATCGTACAACGTTCCCGCTCCACTGAAGAGCTGCTCGCTTGGAATGCTACTTGAAGGGCAAGCAAGATATGTTCTTGCAATACAGCCAAGTTCTTTGTACTTTAGTTCGTTATCTTTCCACCACTGAAGAGGATCATCGTCGGGAGCAATTCTTTTTTCTTTGTGATAGTTGTCTAGAAGAACTCGCATCTTCTTGTTGATCCTTGGTGAACTTTCTTCTTCTTCACTGCTTGAACTCAAAAATGCGTTCATCGAGTCCAGTAGTGACGACTTTGAAGAACTTGGCTCAGGAGAATCAGTCATTCGGGCTCTTTTTGGCTGCTTTTTGACTGGTTCAGGGTTTGTCACATCAACATTTTCACAGAGTCTTGCTAGTTCTTCCTGAACCTGCTTCAAAACATTTGGACTAGAGAAGGAGACCCATCATTTTCTTTTTAAAAAAAGAAATATTTCTAATTAACCTAAAATTAAAATTAACTAAGCTTTTACAACCGCAACCGCACTTATGGAACGGCGGTTGCGGTTACGGTTGCGGTTGTGAATTTTTGTGCGGTTGTAGTGCGGTTGCGGTTGCGGTTATTCGATCCATCACTAATACATACACTCATTCAGGTAAGTCCTGCCCACTAGTCCCTCTGAAAATACGTCCAAATAAAAGATATATATATATATATATATATATATATATATATATGCCTACTCCCAGTAGTGGAAGAAAAAAGTGGCACTAGCAGTCTAAGAGCAAATAGATGTCAGACTGTCGAATTCTTAAAGGAAGTCGAAAATTCGTTACAGCTAGTGTGTTCGCAGCTGACGTTGTTTTGTCTCGTTATTTGGTTGACTCATGGACTATATTTTCGAATTTTAAAACATTTATAAACAGGAGCTTGCCCACTTTTTTGCTTTACGCGATATTCCAAGTGGATCGACTTTTCTGCCGCTCAGTATATATATATATATATATAATACACATATATATATGGGATGAATTTCACAATAAAACACGTGAAATGAATGAATGCTGCAAACCCACAAGGAAAAAGAAAAACGATTCCAAGGCCTTTCGTGTATTCAAAGCTACACCTGACGAGGTGTAGCTTTGAATACACGAAAGGACTTGGAATCGTTTTTCTTTTTCCTTGTGGGTTTCAGCACATATATATATATATAAACTGCAAACAACACAGTATAATTAATGTAAAGAACGACGCTTGTGTAGAAGAGCGTCCGCACAAAATGAGGAGAAAGAACGAACAAATGAAAAATGAGGTACCTCCCAGGAATTGAACCCGCGATCATCCAAATGCCGGTCGGATATATATATATATCACCGTTTAAAAGTAGGTCTAAGGTGGAGTGTAAAGCTTGATCTTCACCAGAATGAACAATTCTGGCGAAAAGCAAATGCGAGCCTATATATGTACAATTCCGGAAAGAAGTTCATCTAAAAATTCGTGTAAACAGCTTTCCACGGTTGTTAGGGGTACCCAGAGCGCCCTAGTAGGGATGTCTCTCGCGAGCACTCTTTATTATATATATATATATATATATATATATATATATATATATATATCCCCGTTTAAAAGTAGGTCTAAGGTGGAGTCTAAAGATTGACATTCATCAGAATGAACAATTCGGGAGGAAAGCAAAGGCGAGCCTATATATGTACAATTCCGGAAAAAGTTCATCTAAAAATTCGTGTAAGCATCTTTGTCAAACTGCATTAATTAACTCACTCTCCGGCTAACTTAAGTCGAATATTACGGTCTTTTTCATCTGTAACAATTACAACAGGACAAATGGTGCACGTAGCATTAAAATGTGCAGCACAAATTAATAAATAGAAAGGGAATATGATAAAGGAGGGAAATGAAGAAAGGTGAAAGTGATATAAATAAACGCCTTCCTAAACATCTAATTAAACGATGTAATTAGCTGAACAATAGAAGGACATAAATATTTATGGAAAAATAATATATATATATATAATATATATATATATATATAAAATTATATTAAACATCGTTCTGAAAATTGTGGAGTTTGGCGGAAGCGATAAATAATATCGATTTAAAATTCAAATAAATAAACTTCTTTTCGCAGGAGTTTTTTTCGAGCTCATAAAGATTAAAACGTTATAGACACCCTTCCATTCTGAACTTTTCTCATATATATATATATATATATATATATATATATATATATATATATATATATATATATATACATACTGTATATATATATATATGATGAAGCTTTAATAATATTTTTCTCGATAATTCAGCACCGCAGCAGGATTTTGAAATTACCAAAACTTTTAAGAATTATCTGCATTTAAATTAGCTGCATTTTCTCTTATTGCAGCTCTGTATTTTTGCTTAACCTTATAGGACCGATGCGGAACTTGATCGTGTTATAGCTACTTTTGATGAAAGGGGAATAAATAATATGGATGCTTCTCCGCACAGCCAACCCAGTGATCTGAATACAGAAGTCGAGGTATTGGCTCACATTCGGTCCAGCGAGTGCCAGGTCATCGAGGAACTAATGTAAGTAGTTTTGGGTTAAGAACAAAACACTGTATTTTCATTTATTAAATGGTAGAAAACATGTACAAAGCGGAACCAGTGTCCGTTAAATAAGTCTTAATGGCTACATTTTACAGTTACAAATGTATATACAGCTTTACACAATATGGATATACACCTTTACACAATACAGCGGGTGCTAACATATGGGAACCTTTTTTTTATCTGTCTGCATACACTTTTATCGTTCATCTCTGTGTCGCACAAATCGAATAATTTAAAAAAAATTATAAATCCCTTCCCACGTGACATGTGCAGGAGAAATGAAATGCAATACAAGCCGCACGTTTCTCTATAATATCCTTGAAAACGGTATGGGTTCCAAACAATCTCAGGTACATGTATTGCGATAAACTGCACAATCACAGAATCATTCCAGGGCTGAAGCCGAGTGAATCAAAATAGTACATTCTTTCCCTATTTTTAAAATAGATTGCAAACCAATGAATCCCTCACCCCCACAATGTCGGTGTTAACGATAATCCCGTACCAGTTTCTCGTACTTGGCAGCTTCAATATTTCATTCTTCGCAAACACACCGATAAATTTTGAGCGTGTGAAACGGTCACTTTTCATTACTCTCTGGAGTGTATTCGCGTCCATTTTAAAAGTCTGTGACCACGTTCCTGAAACGATCAACTTCTATTAGTGCCTGTGATTCGAGGTACGAGTACACTTATAGGCGTCTATAGGCTTGGCAAATTCCAACCTGACTGAGATATTCCCACTCTGCTGTGGACTTAAATGCGTATTTGCGCCAGCAGACAAGTCAGGCGTAATATCAAATAATAAATGTTAAATTCTTCGACAAATTCTTTCTGCGTTACACCAAACCCAAGTTCGTCACAGGCTCCTGTATTATGAGCCAGACATTATATGCTTTCGCGCAGAGCGGGAACACAGCGTCTGATGAGTAGTCCGTAATCATGGTCCCTCCCAAAGCGATGCCATTTACGTATAGAGTAATATTTTTAAGGCCGGAATTCTCGAATTTAAAGGCACTCTTTTTATATTTTTCATTCGTCGAGGCGTGGTCCTGCATTCCAATTAATATCCTTTTAGGTAGGACTCCAAGGGCCACGTTTTTTAGTTGCTTCGAGGTTAACCCGGCGGGCACCGTGTATAGTTTCATCTGTACCCTGTTAATTGGGTGTTTTACTGTGGCGTGTATTAAGTCTTTCTCAATTTTTATTTGTTTCGGGAACTTAATTTCACTCAGTGTATGCACAAATACGTCTCCATGATGTGAATCACAACGGGTTTCGCGCCCTCTTCTCGATCAGACCCCAGATTTATGCAGATCTCAGGGATCGTGCGGGTAAGCTTCAACTTCATATCCACCCCGTTCATAAGCAGTTTCTCCTGGAATGTGAAATCTGTATGAAGACGTCCAAAACATTCGTATATCTTTTTTTTAGAATTTTTAAATTTATCCTTTAAACCATTTTCATCTTTAGTATGGTAATATCCCTCGGCGGTTAAAAAGGTGTCCTTCGCTTCTTTTGAAAAGTTGAGGACATTCTCCAGATAGGCTCGTAGGTGGTAGTACTCCGTTCCTGCCGAGATGTTAACCTGGTTTAAATACACCTCACACTGGCTGAATATGAAGTGTAAAAGTTGGTTTCAGGGTAGACAGAGTAACTATCATCGCAGTCTGTTCCATCAGAATGGGCTATACGCAGTTTAGCGTACATGTGCATGCAGCTCGGGTGAAAAAAGTAAGGGCCTCAGCTGGGTATCACGAATTCTATAGGGGCACTCGGCGAACTAATTGTGTTTAATGGGTTAATTGTAATAAAGTCGCTATGCTCAACAGAGACCTGAGTGGGGGCATATCAAAGAGGGACAGTTCCGATTTACAGCAGTGTGAACTACACGCATGGATGAAACGCGCCATGATGACGAATCAGAAATAGTGCCACCTCCCTCGACAAGTATTAGTCAGCCTATGATTCGTGAGAGTAGTGCCCTCAGCTTATACCAGTTAAAAAATGATCAGCCATAGGTTTCATACGCTTAGATCACTTCTTTTTTATTTCCTTTTCCTGTACGTTTAGCGCCACGTGATGGTAGCCCCTTCTTCCTGGCAGATCTCTTCTTTCCGCCACCACGCATTTTTCTCTTTGCATCTTTGATGATTTCGTCCCGTGTACGTTTTAAATGTATTTTTAGAGCTTCTTTAGGCTTAGTTCTGCCCATTATTTCTTCTGCCGCGTTAAAACCTGTTTGTAACGCTTTCCGCCCTAGGTACCTGGCACCCCTCTTCAACAGTGGGACAGCGGTGCGTAGTATGGATGAAAAAATGGATCCAAGTCCACTCCCACGCTGATATCTCACTCCTCGGTAGACTGTGAATGGCCTTCGAGTCATTATAAACGGCGAACGTGTAGTTTCACTGTTGAGCTCCCATCACCGAATGGGAAATTTTTTCCCTCAATCGTTCTTATATATATCGAGATGTTGGTTAATAGATTAGTCGCAACATTCACATAATGGGGCTTGTCATATGTAATGCTCAAACTTTTCCCTCTATGGTTGGGGATGTGTGCAATGCAGCAGGCGCGCCTGGGTGTCCCCAACAAATTGGTGCTCTACGATATTGCTGTAAATATAGCACATGTCTGGGGTGGAGAGCTTTCACCAATTTCTCCATCTTCAATTGATACATTAAGCTGGACAAGTCATGCTGTGCCTCGTGAAAGGTATCTCTTTGGAGAGCTGCGCTATATCGGCCCTCAGCCACAATTGTGAACAGCTCTTTATCTTTAATATTTCTACTAAGCGTTGACTTTAACTTCAATGTGCATGCAGGTGTCTATGTTTACGACTTCAAAAAGTAAATCGTTTGTCAGGTACGACTTTTCAAGACTCTTGTTTAACCCCGTCACAATGTCCATGGCTGTATCATAATGCCCGATTCCTAGCGATACATTTGTGCTATAGTACCGTTCCTCACCGAACAGGACTGAACGCATAGTATTGTCTAAGGTTATGCTAATTTTTCGCACTCATCGATTCTTCTAAGGATCAGAAATATGATTTGCTCATTTTCAAGAGTTAAAAATTTGGAGACTAACTGGAGTTCACATAAGCCCACCTCATACGAATCACGCTCCAATTCAATGGGTCCGTGGAGTTCTGTCACAAAGTTGGCGAGGGTGTTGTTAGGATGTACAGAGAGAGAAGAAGAGGACGGGAGTGTGACATAGAAGTGGCTAGGCGCCATGTTGCATACTAATTAAGCTTCATTATTGCAGCAGCTTTTATATAGGTGTTGAAGCTTTCTGGGTAACCCAGCCATTTCACCAGGTACATTTTTCTCTTTCCTGAATCTTTGCTGCCTAAAATATTTTCAATTTTAAACATTTTTTCCTAAATTAAATGTCACTTTCTGCAACTCCTCGCAGTAAAAGCCTCCAGCGATCTCTTTCCCATTCAAATCTTCAACGTAATACATCATTATCTCACCTTCAGGTCTCATAGCACGAACTTTAAAAATCTCACGTGTCCATCCTTGCTCAAATCCCTTCGCGAATTTATTTCCCGAACGTGATAGCCTTACATAATCATTGATTTTGAAATGTGTAGAGTGTGGTGGCGGTGCTCCATCTCTTCTCACCTCTGGCAGCGCACCTCTTTCTAAAACTTCGTTAGGTGTTGTGCCAATCGTACGATGGTGTGAACGGTTGTATGATGAAGCCAATGAACCGAGAACGTTTATATATCTGTATGTTTTTTATGTGTAAAATAGCGATGCATGCGTTCCTTTATGGTACGTTGAACTCTTTCAGCTAAAGAGGCCTTATGTATAGAACTGCTAGTGTAGTAACTGATATTAAACTCTGTCAGCATGTTCTGAAAAGCGCGACCTATAAATTCTTTCCCCATATCCGTACAAAAATAGCCAGGAACCCTTTCTTCTTTTAACATCAACGTTTTGGTCGCTTTAGCAACTGTTTCAGGCGATTTATTTTTCAGGGAATTAGCCACAGATATCTAAGAATACATCTATTATGAATAGGATGTAGCGGTATCCGTCATTATACACTGAATATCTTTGCATGTCTGTTAAATCCGCTGCCAAATAGAGTCAATCGAATCCGCGGTTGTCTTGGCCGTTTTAAACCTTTTTCTCACCGGTTTATGAAGTGTATAAGCATCCTGTTCCCGCAAAAACCGCTCAACATCTTTTTTCCTTACACCGTAAACACCTCTGTACAGTCTATTAACGCCACCATAGGAGGCGGGGTTAGAAATGTCATAATAGCGTTTACTTAATATGTTAGCCATTTGCGTATTTTAGAGACACGTGGATAAGGTTGGCCGTTTTTCTCTTCTTTCTCCTCTTCAGAGACGTTGCTGGGGCGATGGCGTACTCAGTTGTGACACATGCGAGACTTGATCCAAGTTTTTAACCTATTCAGATTACCTATCAATGTTTTGGGGACATTTATTTGTTGTAGTCTTGCTTTAATATGCTTCCATCCTGTTGGTGAGGGTCTGTCCCACTTTCTCACCAGATCATGAACAATATCAACGATATTGGATCCTTGTACCCTTGTTCCTTCAACAATGACCTCGCCTGTATCGGCCCACTGTATGATGGGGTCCTCACTCAATAGATTATAAAGACTTAAGCCTTTATTCCTCAATGTATGTGGGAGGCTGTTTTTTAGCACATGTTCGATGTGTTGTGTTCCGTTGTTCTTTGGTTGGTCATCTCTAACGTCGGGGCCAGGTCCTGTGCGCCATGCTCAGCACTACTCGCGCTGTGCCTAATAACCACGGGGAGCTCTGTCGGATTCTTATAATCTTCGTACTCATGAAGAAATTTCTGCAAAGCCTCTTGGTACAAGATCTTTTCTCATCAGGTGACTTTTCACTGTTTAATAGGCTAGCAACTCGCTTTCCATTCTTTTAAGCCTACTTTTACGGGTTCTAGAGCCGTGTCTGGAATCTTTGAACTTTGCAATGAAGCATACACCTCGTGCGGAATCACAACCACCTTCTTCATTATATTAATCTAGTCAGTAAAGGACCCAAAACTGAAAATAAGATGGGTAGGAATGATCCTCCTCTTTGTACAATAATTCGCTTTTTCTTACCCACAGTTTGACTTTTATGAGCGAGCGCTCGTATTATGTTCTTGTAACGACGTAAGCGAGCCTTCTGAGAGGGTTTCATTGGCACATTACATTTTATAACATTAAGACAGATTTCACAGATGCATTTTAAAAAGTCAGAGTCGATATTTTTAACAAACATCTGTTGCAGTGCCCGGGGCAATCGTTGATAGATTTTTATTAATTCACGATATTTCTTCAGCCTATTTGTCATTCTGGAATATACACCGTTTCAGGTTCGCTTGGGAATATATTCGTTCTTAGAAGCACCCTAAACGTGTTTCGCGGGTGAAGGTCACAAAGCAAATATCCATAACGCTGGTTTGTGGCCTCTTTATAAACCTCCAAAAACTCCTTACGCTGATTCGGGAACATTTGATTGGCTAATACCCCAATTTGTGACACATCTCTACGTTGTGCGAATAAGACTAGATATTGTGTATTTAGCGACACATCGCGCATGTATCTATTTTTGAAAAATAGATTCTGGTTGATGAAGAATACGCTTATGTTAAGATGGTGGGAGAACACTGTAAATGTCTCGGCAAACGTTTTATCCATTTCCAACATGAGATCGTCAATTACAATAACTGTATGGTCATTACCTTTTAACGAATTAACGTCATAGACCCCTTGTGGAACAAAATTTCATCTTGGTACTCGTTGAACACTGACTGATATGTCGAATAGCACCATATTACTTTATGCACAAATTTTGAGAACATCTCTCCCTTATCTTTAATGATTTTAAGCATAAATACAGTTTTTCCACATCCTCTAGGGCCAGATATAATACATGTGGAGGGGCTTGTGAACTTGAATTTTTCTACAGATTTCATCTCTAACACGTCACACCCTTTGGTGGCATTCAGCCGGTTCGCACCGGTTCGTGCGAACCGGTTCCTAAAATTTCTCGAGTTCGATTTGGAGGCGATTTGGAAATATTTAAAAGGAAATTAAATAAAGAATTTCAATAAAAACATTTTTTAGTTTTCATTTCTGACACGGAAGGGAGAGGAGAAGGGGGGAAGGGGAGGGGAGGGCGAACCGGTTCTTAAAATTTTTGAATTCCCCTAAGTGGGTCATTTACAAAATATTACAAATTTTGAGTGCTGCTCCTTCTATTTTATTTTCTTCTTCCACAGAACCGTGAATGACGACGATGTACAGCACCCCATCATTAGGCTGACCATATTTCCTTGAGACAAAAACGGGGCATTGGGATGGCAAAAAAGGGACGGGGGTTATGTAATATTCTGTATTCATGAAAAAGTAAGTACATAAACATATTGAGCTTACAATTATTCTTCAGTGACAGAACCAATACAAAACCCATAAAAAAAACGGTACTGTCCCGTTCAAAACGGTACGTATGGTCAGCCTACCCATCATCGATATCACAGACGAACCCGTTGACCGTGCAGTTGTGATCACAGAATCCATCCCCGCTGACGAATCCTCACCAGCGATACCTGTAACACGCTCCAGTTGAAAGCGGAAGCATGATGAAGAGCCCACCACGTCAGGTATAAAGCGCACCAGGATTGAGCCGGTTGTTAGACCACCAGTATTAGAGCCCCAACCTTCTACGTCTTACGACACAACCCCGACAATAGTACCTTCCTCAAATATACCCCCTTATTCCTGTTCAATTCGGGATACATCCTCCACAGCAGCTTCTCATACTGTTGAGGATGGCATAACATTCGAGTTGGTGCGCACCGCTACCCCCACCCCGGCCTTGACTAGAAATCGGTATATAGTCAGGGTTGATCCTAGATCCATGTATATCAATGGTGTTGAACACGGACTACGGCGCATAGCTGAACGTATTGTGGAGTTTGCCCTTCAGAACTGCGACGAACGTGAAGTCAGGATGAGGCTGTCCTTCGGATTCGGGTCAGATGACGGAGATGTAGATGATTTTTGGGTAGTAATAACGTTCAGACGCTTGGCCGCTGAAGATATAGAGTATACAGGGTGTTTCAGGAGGAAAGGTCAATACTTCGAGAGGTGATAGTATCGGTCATTGTGAGAAAAAAAAGTTCATATGAACCTGTGTCTAATTCTGAATGGTTACGGAGATAGAGCTGTTTGAATCTACAAATCCAAAAGCATTGTTAATGGTAATCAAGAAAGAGAAACCAATTACTGTTTCTAACATTTAACGTTTAAACATTGGCATTTTGAATGGTATCAGATACAGAAATGACAAATTTGTTAGTTTACAATACGCTTTCGAAAATCCCACCGTCAACCTCAATGCACTTTGCAACTCGTATGCGAAGATCGCGTGTTGTTCGTCTGAGTTGATCTTGACGTTTCTTTATGCGGGCAGCAGCATCCAAAATGCGCGCGAGCAATTCGTCTCGTGCATCCACCTTTCTTTTGTAAACTTGACTTTTCATCCACCCCACAAACAATAATCTAACGGAGAGAGGTCTGGAGACCTTGGTGGCCATTGAATGGGACCACCGCGGGGGAGAGGAAGAGCTGCGCGCGCATCAGATTCAAACAGCTATATCTCCGTAACCATTCAGAATTAGACACATGTTCATATGAACTTTTTTTCTCACAATGACCGATACTATCACCTCCCGAAGTATTGACCTTTCCTCCTGAAACACCCTGTATATTAGGCCGTATAATGCAGGCTTCTCAAAGTAGTATAGCCTTCAATATGGACAACTTCACAGTAAATATTGACCGTGTATTCCGTGTTGCGGGTCATAGTGCCACACCTTATACTCTTAACTTCAATTCTCAGGCTATTTATAGACGGCATATAAACGCCCATCGTGGTTGCGGCTTTATAGTAGTAGTCTTGGCCCGTATGTTTACTGTACTAAATACACGGGTCAAAAGCCGTAAACTAGCTGTAGACTGTAAACTTGAATTTGACTGTAATATGGGTTCTGAAGAGCTGAGAAGGGTAGAACAGGAAATGAATGCTCGTATAGTTGTATTTGGAATGGATGATCGTCGTAGGACTGTGTATGTTTTTAAAAGCAGTGTGAGATATCGTACAAGACCCCTTCTTATTTTAGGGCTGTCAGGAACAACATATCTACCCAACCGTAATATAAGGGACCTTTACGCGAGTTATGATAAAAGTCGAAAATATAGACGACATCATGATTTGTGTAAGGGATGTATCGATTTTGCGGATGATATAGTGTAGTCGAATCTGAGAAGAGGGATTGTGATGTGTGTACACGTACATTTTTCAATAATAACTGTTTTGAGCTCCATAAATCAATTGGCACGTGCAGGAAAATGAGAATGTGTGAATGTGGTATGTTTCATATGATGATAATTGGGGAAAGTTTGAGCACAAATGTGATGAAATTCACTGTTCTACATGCCATGAGAAATATAAGGCGGTTGGAGTAAAGCATGTATGTTATATGAAAGACGCCAAGCCTAAAAACAGACCTTGTATAACTGTGTACTACGATATAGAAACATATACGAATGCTGAAACCAAAGAGGTTATTCCACATTTACTTGTAAGCCAGACTATCTGTGATGAGTGTATGGAGAGCGAGTGTGATGAGTGTCACAAATGTGGTAAACGGACAAACGTTTTTAAAACGAATGCCCACGATAGCCCTGTGAAACTCTTTGTGTCCTATATTGTCAAGTTAGCGGACAAGTTAAAAAAAATGACTATGTATATTCTCGCCCATAACGGGGAAAAATTTGACACACAGTTCCTTTATAAGAAGTTGCTTGAGCACGAGTCATCTGAAATATTTACAGGTGATCCCTTGAAAAGAGGCAACAAACTAATACAGATGCAAATAAGAGGTAATGTACAGTTTAAAGACACTTTATTATTCACACCTTGTAAATTAGCAAAGCTACCCAAGGTGATGGGCATAGCCGCTGAAGTTTCAAAAGGATATTTCCCTTACACATTCCTCACTAGCGAAACTTTAAATTACATAGGACTACCACCACCCAAACATTACTTTAACTATGAATGTATAAGTACAGATGAACGTGAAGATTTTGACCGATACCACAACAGTTTTAATGAATGTAATCCTTATAATATAGCTGATGAATGTGAGCGTTATTGCGTAAATGATGTGGGCGTGCTTAGAGTATGTTTCCAGGCCTTTAAAAGGATGTACCTAGTTCGTTTCAAATGCGATCCGTTGCAAGTCGCAACCACCATCGCCTCATTATGTTTTACGGTGTTCAAGAATAACTTCATGCTAAAGACACCTTAGCCGTTATCCACAGAAACAATCCCCGCAGTTATGGGCACAAGGCTATTTACTGGCTCATACACCTACAGCAGCAGACAGGTGTATACATAAAGCATGCTCGCAACACGGGTGAAGTACCCATTAAGGTTAATGGTCGCGTTTTTTGGGTTGATGGTCTAAATGAAAACCGTGCCACTGGTGAGACTGTGTACTCCTTTAACGGTTGCTGGTGGCACGGATGCCCCCGTCCTGAGTGTGGAATCAGATATCCACGGAAGATCTCCTGCCGACAGTCTTGCGTGGACCCGCGTCTTGTGGGAGCATGAGTATGATGCACGGATGGAAACAGATGGACAGTACCGTGAAGAAATAAACACGATCAAACGTTCAATGGTGCTGGATCCCCTCAAATGCGGTGATAGCTTGTTCGGAGGGCGTACAAATCCCTTCAAGTTATACTTTCCGTCTACGGAGGGCGTGAAACTCCATTACTACGACTTCTGCTCTCTATACCCCTACGTGATGAAGAACAATCCGTACCCCGTAGCTGCACCTGAAAAAATGGTAGGTCCCACCATACCAACCATCGAGGAGTTTTCAGCTAACTTGACTGAGCGCTACTTTGGACTCTCTTTCATAGACGTACTCCCCCCTCGCAATTTATGGATGCCGATCTTACCCGTCGTTATAGATAACAAGCTCATGTTTCCCCTGTGCGTGAAGTGCGCAGAAGAGAACAACGGCGATTGTGACCATACAACCCACCAGCGTAAGATCAGGTGTGTATATACAAGCCCTGAGCTGGCCCTAGCCGTTCGCCATGGGTATAGAATAATGAAGATACATGAGGTGTGGAGGTTTCAGAAGCTACCCAACCTTTTCACACCATAAATAAACGCTTTTTTGAAGGATAAGGTTGAGGGTCAGGATATCAGCGAGGGGTTGATACCGAAGATGAAAAAACGGCTTATATTCAGCGTTACCGCGCCCAAAGTATACAGCTTGACCGATCACAAATTGTTAAGAATCCTGGCAAGCGCGTTAGTGCAAAGTTGTGTCTAAACAGTGTTTGGGGAAAGTTTGCGCAGAATACCGGCAAAGAGAACGTCCATTTGGCACAAAGTTGTAGTGAAGTCTGGGATAATGCCAACGCCCTCGATAAAGAGGTTATGGAGATCGTGAATGTAGGTAATACTTACATAATACAGTACAACAATACCGAACTGGCTACAGATACCTCACGGGTTACAAACATACCTGTAGCCAGTTTCACAACGGCCTACGCCCGCATCAAACTTTGGGGCCTATTACACTCTCTTGGACGGAGGGTGCTGTACGCTGACACAGCGTGATATTCACAGCAAGGGAGGGTGAATACATGCCTGCTATTGGGGAATTCCCCGGAGAGCTAACTGATGAGATCAAGGACGAGTATGGTGATGTTACATACGCAGACTCGTTTGTGTCAACAGGCCAAAAACCTACGGGTGAGGATAGGGGATGATATGAAGTATATCGTGAAGGCTTAACCATGCGAACCGTCGACTCGTTAACTTTGACTCATTGAAGGATCTAGTGTGCTTGGATGATGATGAGGATGACCAGCTACCCCAACTGACTGTGGGGACGCACAATTTTCGGGCGCAGAAACTGGGGTGTGTGAAAGAACTTAGGGGCACGAAGGTATGCTGTAACACCTATAGGAAGCGTTACCAGGTGCCTGGTACCTATGATACCGTACCCTTTGGCTACCTTAATCCTTGAATGTATTTATATATATGTGTATCGATATGTTTATTTATCACGTATATTTGTTTCAATTAAGGTTTCATTTTCTCCTTTGCGTGCGTGGGTGTGTGTGTACAGTAAAAAGCTAAGCTCCGCCCACTGTAAGGTCGGCAACGTGAGTCCTGCCACTACCTGACCATATCTCTATCCATGCGTGCTCAGTTGACCTCTGCATACCCTTGAGCTCAGACCTGTGTTCTCCCGCATAGAAAAAATAGTAATGGCTACCTTTAATTATGCGTGTTCAATGTTTATGAAGTGTTATTCGGCAAAGTGTCAAAATGTGGTGGATACTGAAAAACTCCCTATTCCACCCTCCTTTGATACTTTTAAGGCTACATTGAGCCGCGCGAAGGACCAAGATGTTCAAATACTCTACGGGTATTCTGGCGAGGGCATTGTAGGATTTCGTAGTACAAACAATGTATTAAAGTATATTGTAGACCTAACCTTTATAAAGGCTCACATATACCGCGAAGTAGAAGGAGCAACACGTTCAGAAGATAAGCAACGGTTATGGATAGTGAGTTTTGTTGATGAGTGGTGTGACAAGCGATATTATATCATGTTACACCATACCAACTACTCGTACCCTATGGTTGAGAATGTAAATCTTGTCATCATGGAGAATCTTAAGTATTTTTACTACTATATTAATATATATCATGACGAAGTTTGTAATGAGGTCGCTAATGGGCTGTGAGTTTTTAACAGAGTTTAGAGACGAGTATCGCTTGTTAAACAAAAAGGATAAATATGGGCATATGTTTCTCTTAAATAATGCACCGGATTGTGAAGATGTTTAGTTTGTGGAAATGAACGTCTGGTGAGTGATAAAACATTAAAGCCGGTATTGTTTCATGTAGCGGAAAATTCTGTTTGTCCAAGGGCACAAGTGTTCGAACAAGCCTGTACACGCTTCAGCAGTTTATGGTGACTCGCTCCCCCCCCCCTAGCGAGCTGCTCACCCGTGTACCTCACGAAACACACGAGTTCGAACAAACCCGTACACGTTTCACCAGCGTGACTCACTCCGCCCGTCGAGCCGTTCAGTCCACCTGCGGCTCATAGTCATCTCAGAGCTTGAACCGTGTGGACGTGCGAATACGATGGAACTTCCGTTGAAAGCATTCTCAACGCCTCATACGATGTCTCCGTGACGAAGTCATTGCGCGTGTTCAGGCGTGAAACCGGCGCCATTAACTATGTACTTGAAACGATTTGCAGGCAAGCAAACTCTGGTAAACGTAATGTTATTCATTTGTGTTGAGGATATGAATAGAATCTTCGTGATAGTTGAGAAGTGGGTAGAGGACCGTTATAAAATCCATGAAGGTGTAGGTACAAGAAGAGAGCAGATTAGTGACGTCCCCTCATATGCCGTTGTTTGCACGTTGTGTATAAATAACGAACAGCCATGCATTGATAAACGACTGATGTGGAAGAATGCATTTGATAATGACGTTCTTGTCCTTACGCGAAACCGTTTCATCCTCGACAGAATGTTTGAAATCGTTGGATTCCGCAACGGAAGCCAATATTAGACGCTCGTATTACGGATATGATTTATTTTGACACGGTTCTTGAATACGCATACACCGCTCTGCTCTACGGATTTATCGAATGTAGGAATGAACAAGGCCAGAATGGTCTAGAACTGGATGCATATTTAAAAGGTTTTGAGTCTTCGAAATATCCTGAACTTTGGTACAAAGCACTTGAGCGGTACAGGGCAGAGCTTGTTTATACTGTTCACCCTGAAGAGCTGTACTTCTATATAATGAATAATTGTCGTTACGACTTGGAAGACTATTTCAATTGCCGCTATACAGAGTGAAGAAGAGTTCACGATTGAAAAGCTAGGGATGGTAAGAAACAACCCTCGATTGGAAAAGCGTGTTTATAACCTTGTATTTAATAATGATGTTGTGGGCCCGCAGGCAATTCTTAAAAGTTTTTAATATTTCTAAAATCCTACTGGGGACTCGGGGAGCCGTCTTTAAATTATTAAGAAATGTATTATTAAAGTCCACCATATATATATATATATATATATATATATATATATATATATATATATATCCCGAAATAACCACGAAGGAAACAATAATTAATAACAAGTGCACTAATTTACAGCTCAAAAGTAAGATTAGCTTGGTGTGCTATGCTCCGTCTGCCTGCAACGGGTCTCGAACCCGCAGACAATTCTTAATAGTTTTTAATATTTCTATTGTAAGTTTTTAATATTTCTAAAATCCTACCTATACAAGAAATGTGCAAATAAAACACCACACCATATATACAGTATATATATATATATATATATATATATATATATATACATATATACATATATATAGTAAGCATAGAAAAAATTGTGGGAGGAGCAAACACATTTGTATGGGAAATTGACACTTTTAGCACTTTGGCCGACATTCAATATAAATTCAAATGGCTTGTTTATGGAACAGGTCACAAAAGAATAAAGAAATAAAAATAAATATAAATATAAATTGAGAAAAAAAAAAAAAAAATTAATTACAAAATAGTGCCTTAGTGATATATATGTCAGCCTAAATAACCATAAAGAAATAAACCAACAAATAAAAAACCACAAATATATATATATAGTAAGTAAAGAAAAATTGTGGGAGGAGCAAACACATTTGTATGGGAAAATGACACTTTTAGCACTTTGGCCGACATTCAATATAAATTCAAATGGCTTGTTTATGGAACAGGTCACAAAAGACTAAAGAAATAAAAATAAATATAAATATAAATAGGGAAAAAAAAATTACAAAATAATGCCTTAGTGATATATATGTCACAGCCTAAATAACCATAAAGAAATAAACCAACAGATAAAAAACCAAAAATTGTAAGTGGAGTCTACAAATTCAAGCTCAAAAGGGAAGTTTACAATCAATTTAATAGATGATGCCAAATTGATATATATGTCACAAAGAAATAAAGAAATAAAAAAAAAAAAAATAAAAAAAAAAATAATAAAAAATAATAATAATAAATTGAAAAATAAATTTTAAGAGACACACCAATTTATAAGGGAAAAATTACCAAAGGTTTTTTAGTTATTGTCTGAATCATGCATACTATGGTCACAAACGAATAAAAAAGTACAAGTAAATATAAATTGGAAAACAAAATGATCTAGGCATCATTTTGTTTTCCAATTTATATTTACTTGTACTTTTTTATTCGTTTGTGACCATAGTATGCATGATTCAGACAATAACTAAAAAACCTTTGGTAATTTTTCCCTTATAAATTGGTGTGCCTCTCTTAAAATTTATTTTTCAATTTATTATTTTTTATTTTTTTATTTTTTTTTTGTTTTTTTTTTGGTTTATTTCTTATTTCTTTGTGACATATAAGGATATATCAATTTGGCATCATCTATTAAATTGATTGTAAACTTCCCTTTTGAGCTTGAATTTGTAGACTCCACTTACAATTTTTGGTTTTTATCTGTTGGTTTATTTCTTTATGGTTATTTAGGCTGTGACATATATATCACTAAGGCATTATTTTGTAATTTTTTTTTTTCCCCTATTTATATTTATATTTATTTTTATTTCTTTAGTCTTTTGTGACCTGTTCCATAAACAAGCCATTTGAATTTATATTGAATGTCGGCCAAAGTGCTAAAAGTGTCATTTTCCCATACAAATGTGTTTGCTCCTCCCACAATTTTTCTTTACTTACTATATATATGTATATGTGTATATATATATATATATATATATATATATATATATATTATATATATATTTGTGGTTTTTTATTTGTTGGTTTATTTCTTTATGGTTATTTAGGCTGTGACATATATATCACTAAAGCACTATTTTGTAATTTTTTTTTTTTTTTTTCCCAATTCATATTTATATTTATTTTTATTTCTTTATTCTTTTGTGACCTGTTCCATAAACAAGCCATTTGAATTTATATTGAATGTCGGCCAAAGTGCTAAAAGTGTCAATTTCCCATACAAATGTGTTTGCTCCCCCCACAATTTTTTCTATGCTTACTATATATATGTATATATGTATATATATGTATGTATATATATATATATATGTATTATATATATATGTATATATATGTATGTATGTTTATTTTTGTAACCTATATATTGCCTTGATCTGTCCTTTCACTCCAGTGTTCCTGAGGATGTCATTAGACGAAAGCGCTTGAGCACCCCTTTGTGTTTCTTTTCCCTTCGTGGTTTTATTCATCATATATATATATATATATATATATATATATATATATGCCGAAATAACCACGAAAGAAACAGGATAATTAAAAGCGAGTACGCTTATTTACAGCTCAAAAGTAAGATTAGCTGGGTGTACTATGGTCCGTTTGTCTGCAACGGGTCTCGAACTCGCAGACAATTCTTAGTAGTTTTTAATATTTCTATTGTAAGTTTAATATTTCTAAAATCTTACTGGGGAGCTGTCTTTAAATTATCGAGAAATGTATTATTAAAGCTGCACCATATATATATATATATATATATATATATATATGCCAAAATATCCACGAAGGAAACAGAAAATGAGACAATAATTAAAAATATTTTATTTTTCAAAACGCATTTATTGTGGCCTTTTATAAGTTAACACTGTTTGAAACGTTATATATAGACCGAGAATAAAGCACAAACTATTTTTCAAAACAATTATTATGACACTTATAAGTTAATTAACACTGAATGAAACGATAGCAGGATATATTTTGTCCCGGTTAGGTTATATTATTATAAACGAGAAAGAGCCCTGGCCGATATATATATATATCCCGGTTAGGATATATTATTATAAACGATAGTAGGAGATATTATGTCCCGGTTAGGTTATAGTGTTATAAACGAGAAAGAGTCCTGGGTCGATATATGTATATATTATGTCCCGGTTAGGTTATATTATTATAAACGAGAAAGAGTGCTGGGAATAATTTTTTTGTTGTTCAAAAACTCAGAATAAAGCTAGGTTAGGCTAACAGCAAATTTTAAGCACAAAATAGATATCCTTTGACTTCGCTTTATCACGAATTTCAAAAATTATAATATATGCAATGAATGAACCGGAGTGCATAATCACAAATTAACTACTTACATCTCTGCAAAATCGTTAGCGGGAAAATCGTGCTTCCACCGCGTTAAAAAGGTGGAGCGCAGCTGTTGGGTAGAAATCGCCATCTTCAAACAAATCGGGGGAGCTGTAGAGCGACTCTTGGCTCATGGTGTATATTTCAAAAGAACTAAGCAAGAAAAAACATTGAAATGAGGCTCTGAGATGAAAATGCCCCCTTTTATAAATGGGATCGTGATCAATAAGATAGGTTGATTTTCCGCATTTTTTTAGATATCGACTTTGGACTTGTCGAGATAGTCAGGGCTTAATATGATAATAACTAACAAAAAATTTCAGATCCCTAGCTTTAACCGTTTTTTGAGGAAACCGTTTCAAAAATCGTCAAAAAATCGTACCGAAAAACACCGCATTTTCGCAATTTTCGGCCGAAAAAAACATGCTATTTTCATAAAAAAATCCAGAAAAAAGTTACAATTTTATTGAAAAAAAGTAAAAAAAAACATGTACAGAGTCAAATAGACACATTTAGATCCCAAGATCATCATAATTTTCACTGTAAGAGCCCTTAGAAGCAAAGGAAGGCCTCATCTGGCGGCTTAGGGCTTTGGCCAGAATGTGTTTGTGCCTTGATTCGAGTCCATAAACAGTATGGGAAGCTTCAGATGTCAGCTTCACGGCCCTTTCAACACTCTGAGAATGTGAAGGTAGATCAGGCAGCTCCAGCTTGGTGCCATTCAGCAATGCTTCTTGAAGCTCCTGGTCAGAAAAGTCTTCTGTGAGAGCAGGTTCACAGATGCCACTTTGAGAAAGGTTGATTAGTTCTGACCAGTGGGTAGCTTCAATGTTGATGGCTGTGATCTTCTTCAGCCTCTTCTTGGTTGGCTTCCCACTTCTGAAAGCATAATAATTAATTTATTTTTTATTCCAGTTTAAGATTTAATCCCTATTAGTCTCAGAATTGCTGATTTAAATTAAACTTAAATTAAAAAAAAAAACCCGAGTTCTATAAATCCCCATAATCGAATTTTTTTTCAGAAAGAAGGTAAGATTATTTCCATTATCAGAGGGGAAGGGGGGAATTGGGATAAGAAAATGTGAAAAAAAATTCGATTATGGGGATTTATAGAAATCGGGCCTTTTTTTTATTAAATAAATCCCCATAATCAAATTGTTTTTTCACATTTTTTAAAATTAATAAATGCTTACCTGATGGACAGAATTTTCTTGAGAGCAGCTTCTCTCACTTCCAAGTCATCAGACTTCATCATGGAGTACAGCGCATTCTCGGGCAGCAAGGCAAAAGCATTGTAGTTCAGGTTCTTGAAAGCAACACCCTGGATTTCTTCAGACTGCTGCTTGATCCTCTGGATCATGTTGAAGATGTACAGCTGCTGATTGTGGAACTTGCTGTCCCTTTTGATCTCAAACCAACTGACTGCATACACTTCCACAATGAACTTGATGGCCTGGTAAAGCTTATCCTGTAGTTCTGGAGGGTAAGCAATTCTGGTCCACAGACACATCAATCTAATTGCCAAAGTCAACCATCTTGCATGGTTTAATGGTCTAATTTTCCAGGCAGCAAATCTTGGGTTGACTTTGCCCCTGGAAATTCCAAGCACATACTCCAAAAGAAGCCTCTGGTCGCTACTGAGATCATTCAGTGTCTCCTCAGCAAATTCCATGTCATCCAGGGAGCCACTGAGTTTGGTGAATTCCACTTGTGGCAGATTTTGGTAGTCAATTTCACAGAGTTTTCCCAGCGGACCAGTGAAAACAGTGGGACTTTTGGTACTGCCATCAAGATGCTTGAAAACAGCTCTGAAAGGAAGTTCATTCTGATGGAGTGAACAGCCAATGGTGTGCAATTTCCGCTCAATTTTATTTTCCAGAGCTGTTACAAGGCCTCCCTCCCAGCCAGTGTTTGTATTTGTGTTGTCAAGGAGGACAGCTTTCAGGGTATGAACACTGTTAAACTCCTCCAAGACACTAGCAACTTCTTCACCAAGAACTCCAGTCGCACCTTTAATTGGGATGACTCTGTGAGTAAGATATGTTCCACTTTCAGTTCCCGGCTCCTTTGTGAAAGTCAAATGGTGCTCTTGTCCCTTTCCTTTCTTCAGCTTAGTCTCCCCATTTTCATCCTTAACTTCTCTGTACAGCAAAGTGTCCTTGTCAACTTTCCCATCAACCCCAATACAGACTAACTTTTCCAGACCCTCAGTGTGCTTTTCATTACTTTTCACTTCCATTCTAGCTTTTTCCCTGTCCATTTTCGATTTATCAACTATTATCTGTTTCACATCAAGGCCAGGCTTAAGCAGGTCCATAGCTTGTAAGTCCAGGAGGAAGGCATTAGCAAGACTTGCCCCAAGATTGGAAGAAACACCACCCCTGATCAGTTCCATGGCATATCTGGGGGTTTTCAAAAAGCTGTAACCTACACTTGGGTGCCTCCTTGGCTTGAACTCTTCAGCTTCACCACCAGATGGCTGAAATGAAAATAAAAAATAAATTACTAAAGCGAAAATGGGGGAAAAAAGGGGGGAAATAGGGGCAAAAAGTAGGGATAAATTTGGGTAAAAATGGGATAAGATATAAGAAAAAAATATATTACCTCTCCTGATTCTCCTGAGCTGAATTCAAAAGAAATATCTTGTGAAGGTGTGGAGGCAAAAGTGGCCAAATCCACTTCCTGCTGCTGTTGAATCTGGCTCTGTAATCTTTCTGCTTCAGCTGCAGCCCTCTGGTCTCTCTTCACAGCAGCTTTATCCACAGATCCCAGCTGGAAAGAGCCCTTGGGTCCTATTTTGGCCCTCTGATCTCTCAAGTATTCCCTCTCCTCTACTGGAACCTGAAATATTAAAGTATATTAAATAGCGGATCTAAAATAAGAATTAAAATCCTGAAAAAAAATTTATTATTAATTTCTATTACCAGGGGGGGAGGAAAGGAAGATTACAGGAGGAAAATGCGGATATTTTTCAATTACAAGCATTGAATTTCCTTCCATTTAAAAGGTACCTAATCGCACTAAGTTAGGCCAGTTAAAAGTTAAAAAAATAATAGCATTACCTTCTTACTGGGAGGACAAGTGCAGATTATGTGCTGTGTTTGACAATTTTCTTTCTTGCACTTCACAGCATTGTCATCACAGGGACGAACAGGTAGCTTACAGGTGCAAGCAGAAATGTCAAAAAGTTTATCCAGCTTTTCCCCCAGATTCTGCTCCTGAACTGTAGAAAGAGATTTCCTGTTTATCTCTTTTGCTTTCTTGAAGCAAACTTTATCCACCAATTTCACTACATAATATTCCTCATACAGGGGCAGCCGCGGGTTCACTGCCTGCCAGATCTCAATCACATCCTTTGCTATCATTTTAGCAATATCATAGTCTTTCAAGTCCGGGTGGCTGTTTTGGAGGAAATAACTGTACTGAATAACTCGGCGGAGGGTAGGAGGCTCTGTTTTATCCAAAGGGGGAGGCTGGCCACTGAATTTTTTGGCACTATCACTTCGAGTTAACACTGCAGACTTCCGTTTTTTACCCATTTTTATGAAATATCTGAAAATAAACACAATTAAATGAACGCATCATAAAATAACTTAATTTAATACACATTTTATAGGTAAATATCATTAAAAAATACAAAATAATACACTAATAAACATCTATAATGCATTTACAATAAGTTTCAAGCATCGTTTTGTTAAAAAAGCCGAATTTTAATTGATTATTTTGATGAAATAAGGTCCGATATTTTGTTTGTTTACATTGCGCGAATGCCGCGCGCGCGATTTTACGCGTAAAATTCGGCAATTTTACAACTTAAAAATAATTAACAATCCTCAAAAAATACAATCATTTTCACAAATATGAGTTGGTGCAACGTTTTTTATACATTAATACCTTTCTATCTAGACTAGTCCAAGATCACAGTTCCAAAATCAACCTACCCTAGTGATCAACCTACAACACACGAAACGCTAGCTTTCTATTAGCTATCGGTGAATTTTGGGCGGGGCTTGACGCGTAGGCCTGCATAGCGACCAAACAGAGGTCTTGGGCTCCGCCCTCAGGGCTGTAATTGGCTGTCCCGTGAAATCTGGGGCGTGTCAGATATTCCCATTCGTAGAGAGAGAGAAACGCTTTGTTTTTGATCTTGTATTCGGCCGAGAGAGAGAGAGAAAGCGAGAGGGAGAGAGAGGTAGATGAGGATGGTTTGTGAATCGGTTTATGGTGCCCTATCTAAAATAGGATCGGGAAAAATTTATTGTCTTTGAAATATAAGACTAGAAGGTAATTTTAGATTCAATTACCCATGAAAAAAACAACCAGCGCACAAAGTTCGAGACAATTCCACCCATCTGTAAAGTTTATTGTAGAGAGAGAGAGAGAGAGAGAGAGAGAGAGAGAGAGAGAGAGAGAGAGAGAGAGCGAGAGGGAGAGAGAGAGGTAGACGAGGATGGTTTGTGAATTTATTTATGGCGCCCTATCTGAAACAGGATCGGGAAAAATTTATTGCATCTGAAATATAATACGTCTCAATAATTTCAGATTTAATTACCCATGAAGAAAAATCACCAGGGTACGAAGTTCGAGACAATTCATCCCAACTGTAAGAGTTTATTGTATCGTACGATAACGCAGGGATACAATAAATAAATTTAAAAATAACAGAGATGCGTGCTGGTTGCGGGTCATTAACCCAAAGTTTACGATCTCAAACAGATCGCTGATTACTTCGTTTAATTAGGAAATGTTCAGGAGCGAATTTGATTATACTGTCCTACCTTCTCTCCATTTCCCTCAAGTTTTACACTCCAACTTAGAGCGAGAGAAGAGAGTTACAAGGAGTTACAAGGAAAAGAAGTACCTCAAAAGGCCTTGCGGCCCATACCGAGGAGGTACCAATGGCAACGGGTGCCAGGGAAAATTTTGTACACACTCAAATAGTGTGCAAGATTTGGTCTAACCTTTCCTTGAACTGATCCACAGAGGAACTGTTCACAACTTCCGAAGGTAACCTGTTCCATGTGTCACAGATCTTATACGTAAAGTAACTCCCACACACACTAGTCCTAAACCGTTTCAAATCCAACTTCCAACCATTGTTGCGAGTTGGGTTATCATTTAAACTAAACATACTTCTAAAATCGACATCGTTGAACCCGCGTAAGAGCTTGAAAACCTCGATCAGTTGACCGCGCAGCCTCCGAGTTTCAAGCGAAAACAAGTTCAGGGCGCGTAACCGTCGATTGTAGCCCATATGCCTAACGGAAGGGATTAACTTTGTGGCCCTCGCCTGCACTCGCTCCAGCCTCTCAATATCTTTCCTGAGGGTGGGCGACCAGAACTGCACAGCATACTCCAGGTGCGGCCGAACAAGGGAATTGTACAGTGAGAGCACAATCTCCTTGTTCCGAAACTGAAATTGCCTCCTGATATAACCCAATAGTTTCTGGGCTTTCTTTTCCACCTCTACACACTGTTTCGTAAACTTAAGATCGCTGCTAATTAGCACACCCAAGTCCTTTTCTAAATCAGTCACCTCGATATTACTACCCAACATCGAGTAGTCCGACTTGAGATTGGCGTAGCCAATGTGCATCACTTTGCATTTACCCAAGTTAAACGGCATTTGCCATTTTTCGGACCACTCTCCTATCCTACCTAGGTCCGCACGCAGTTCCTCGATCGCTTCGGGCGTCCCAACATTGGCCCCAAGCTTTGTGTCATCAGCGAATTTGGCGATCCGACTGACGATGCCACCGTCGATATCATTTATGTAAATGATAAACAACAGCGGCCCCAAAACGGAACCCTGAGGAACCCCACTAGTGACCGAGGCCCAACCCGAACTAGCCCCTTTAATTACCACCCTCTGCCGCCTATTCCTCAGCCAGTTTTCAATCCACCTACCTATTTCCCCACCGATACCCAGCGCGCGCACTTTCGCCATTAGCCGGCGGTGAGGTACCTTATCAAAGGCTTTCTGAAAGTCGAGATAAAGTAGAGAGAGAGAGAGAGAGAGAGAGAGAGAGAGAGAGAGAGAGAGAGAGAGAGAGAGAGAGAGTTACAGGGAAAAGTAGTACCTCAAAAGGCCTTGCGGCCCATACCAAGGAGGTACCAATGGCAACGAGTGCCAGGGAAAAATTCATACACCCTCAAATAGTGTGCAAGATTCGGTCTAACCTTTTCTTGAACAGATCCACAGAAGAACTGTTCACAACTTCTGAAGGTAGCCTGTTCCACGTGTCACAGATCTTATACGTAAAGTAATTCCCACACACACTAGTCCTAAACTGTTTCAAATCCAACTTCCAACCATTGTTGCGAGTTGGGTTATCATTTAAACTAAACACGCTTCTACAATCGACATTCCCGAACCCGCGTAAGAACTTGAAAACCTCGATCAGTTGACCACGCAGCCTCCGAGTTTCCAGCGAAAACAAATTCAGGGCGCGTAACCGTCGATTGTAGCCCAAATGCCTAACAGAAGAGATTAACTTTGTGGCCCTCGCCTGCACTCGCTCCAGCCTCTCAATATCTTTCCTGAAGGTGGGCGACCAGAACTGCACAGCATACTCCAGGTGCGTCCGAACCAGAGAATTGTACAGAGAGAGCACAATCTCCTCGTTCCGAAATAGAAATTGCCTCCTGATATAACCCAACAACTTCTGGGCTTTCTTTTCCACCTCTACGCACTGTTTGGTAAACTTAAGGTCGCTGCTAATTAGCAAACCCAAGTCCTTTTTCAAATCAGTGGCCTCGATATTACTCCCCAACATCGAGTAGTCCGACTTGGGGTTGGCGTAGCCAATGTGCATGACCTTGCATTTATCCAAGTTAAACGGCATTTGCCATTTTTCCGACCACTCTCCTATCCTACGTAGGTCCGCACGCAGTTGCTCGATCGCCTCGGGCGTCCCAACATTGGCCCCATGCTTGGTGTCATCAGCGAATTTGGCGATCCTAGAGACGATACCAGCGTCGATATCATTTATGTAAATGATAAACAACAGTGGCCCCAAAACGGAACCCTGAGGAACCTCGCCAGTGACCGAAACCCAACCCGAACTAGCCCCTTTAATTACAACCCTCTGCTGCCTATCCTTCAGCCAGTTTTCAATCCACCTACCTATTTCCCCACCAATACCCAGCGTGCGGACTTTGGCCATTAGCCGGCGGTGAGGTACCTTATCAAAGGCTTTCTGAAAGTCGAGATAAAGTATATCAATCGCCCTACTCTTATCATACTCACTCAACATGACGGAAAAACTCGAGCAAGTTGGTGAGACACGTCCTATGCCGTCTAAACCCATGTTGGGAGTCCCCAAGCAGCTTGTAGGAATTCAAATGGTCAACGATCCTATCTGCTATTATCCCCTCTAATAATTTACCTACAACCGACGTGAGACTAATGGGACGATAGTTCCCTGGACTTTCGTGATCCCCTTTGTCTTTCCTCCAGTCACCAGGCACCTGGCCCATCTCCAACGATTTGTTGAAGACTGTAGCCAGGTGGGTGGGGTGCCACCTGGTCGCGTACCTCCCGCACCACTCTGGGGAGGAACTGGTTTGGCTCGGGAGCCTTAAACGCGCTCAGTTTTTCTATTCTATCGGCAACGACTGAGAGAGAGAGAGAGAGAGAGAGAGAGGAGAGAGAGAGAGAGAGAGAGCGAAAGGGAGAGCGAGATGGAGAGAGAGAGAGAGCGAGAGGGAGAGCGAGAGTGAGAGAGCGCGCGAGAGAGATCCCTGCTAGGGCACCCTAGCCACCCATTTCTCTACCAACCGTGGAAGGACGCGCCGCCACCGGGTCTCGAACCCGACGCATATAATCGTGTGTGCGTAATATTTTATGGGCGTATAGACGGGTATGTACGTGCCAAAACGTGGTATACACTGTGCCAACTGGCTGATAGTGCCTGGAGGCACTGGCTGATTAAGCCGACTGGATAATTAGGGACCTATAAGACAACGTCCGCTCGGCTGAAGTCTTAATATGCGCCTGGCTCCTGTCAAGCGAACACCTCTCTTCCTCTCTCTCCTCCTCTCTTTCTCTTGGGGGATAACTCCGCCTGCAAGTTGCATAACCCTTGTTGCTCTTGCAACAACTCCCCTACCCCTTGGATTTGTGCCTTGCAAAAGGGGGGTTGGCACTGGCACTGGTGCCAACATTTCATTTGCAACATTGATCAACATTTTCAATTGCATTGCACTCTCTCCTTTTGCGCCCATACTACTAAGGCTAAAAGGACGCAAGAACTTACTCAGAGGGATAGCCGACGTAGAGATAATGTTGCCTTGTTGGCACGTCATGTCGTCACAAAATTCTTGCCACATTTCCCCTTCCATGATGACCGTCCCATTTTTCGCTTTGCAATCTAGAATAAATTTGGTTCGTTTTTAGAAAGAAGAACACTTTGCAATCTGAGAATGTGCTGCATCACTTTTCCTTAAAATTGGTACATTGTTTAGCCGTCATCATTTGTAGTGTAATATGGGGAACAGAATTACACACACACACACACACACACACACACATACATACATACATACATATATATATATATGATGCAAACCCACAAGGAAAAAGAAAAACGATTCCAAGGCCTTTCGTGTATTCAGAAGTACACCTCGTCAGGGAATGAAGGGAGACGGCGAGATGACGAAAATTTATATCTATGTACAGCGGGACAGAAAAATTAAAAGATTAGCACATGATTAACAAGAGTTAATTAGAGGCAAAAGGTATTTTAACAGGATATTGTCAATTTTATATATTCCTGTACTGTTATTGAAATTATTTTTAAAATGGATAAATGCACATTCTAGAATATTTCTTTAAATTATATCTGTTTTTATCGAGCGCTTTAGAACTATCCCACTTGATACTATGATTACATCTAAACATATGGTTAAACAATGCACTAGAATTATTTGCTGTTCTACACGCATATTTATGCTGTTTTACCCTAATGTCTAACGTTTTACCCGTTTGGCCTATATACACTGAGTTACATTGTGTACATCCGATCGATTAACATGGTGAGGTAGGCTAAGGATATTTTTACGCTCAAATTCCTTTACAGTTACACTATTATAATACCTATTCTTGGCTTTCCTAAGGCAGTTATCTAGAAATGAAATAGGATAATATAATTTAGTGCCAATATTCATAATATTGCATAACTCAGAATCTAAAAATTCAGGACTGACAACTCTCAATACTCTAAGAAACATAGCAGTGAAAATAGAAAATAGAAAATATTTTCTCTACTGTTTCTTAGAGCATTGAGAGTTGTCAGTCCTGAATTTTTAGATTCCGAGTTATGCAATATCATGAATATTCGTACTAAATTATGTTATCCTATTTCATTTCTAGATAACTGCCTTAGGAAAGCCAAGATTAGGTATTATAATATTGTAACTGTAAAAGAATTTGAGCGTAAAAATATCCTTAGCCTACCGCACCATGTTAAATTTCAATATCTTCCAACTTTACTTAAAGTTATTGGTATCAGAGTAGTCTTTAAGTATAATAATAATGTTAAATCATGCCTAATAAAGAATAGCCCGGATAATGCGGTTGATTGTGTGTATTCAATCGGATGTACAAAATGTAACTCAGTGTATATAGGCCAAACGGGTAAAACGTTAAACATTAGGGTAAAACAGTACAAATATACGTGTAGAACAGCAAACAATTCTAGTGTATTGTTTAACCATATCAAGTGATTAAACCATATCACGTGGGATAGTTCTAAAGCGCTCGTTAAAAACACAGATATAACTGAAAGGAATATTCTAGAATATGCATTTATCCATTTTAAAAATAATTTCAATAACAGTGCGGGAATGTATAAAATTGACAATATCCTGTTAAAATACCTTTTACCCTTAATTAACTCTTGTTAATCATGTGCTGATCTTTTTATTTTTCTGTCCCGCTGTACATAGGTATATATTTTCGTCATCTCGCCTTCTCCCTTCATTCCCTGACGAAGTGTACTTCTGAATACACGAAAGACGTTGGAATCATTTTTCTTTTTCCTTCTGGTTTGCATTACACTGGTATGCATCAATTTTGCTGTCAAGGGTTTTGTAAGTGAGTCTTATAGAGTTTTTCCTGCTGATTTCGAATCTGCAATCCGTTTTTCTCAATCAGCTCAGGTTATCCGGCTATGGCCTCATAAGTAAAATAGAATTTTTCGTGATTTTGTCAAAGCGGAATTGGAACAGTAACATCTATCATCACTTGTTTCACTTGCATAATATCTTTTTTTACTTTTCAGGCATATAGATAAAATATTTCATAATGAATAGAGCGTGTAAAAATGATCCCAATAGATTCTGCTACATATGTGGGACGGTTACCATGCCAAATAACCAGTCCCAAATCACTAAATTTGTGAAGACAATGTATAGAGCATACTTTGGAATTAAGCTAGGGGACCAGGACAAAAATTTCGCCCCTCATATGTGCTGCAAGACGTGCATTGAAAATTTGAGAAGATGGAGCAAAGGCAGAGCGAAATCTTTGCCTTTTGGAATTCCCATGATTTGGAGAGAAGGAAAGGATCACGTGACAGATTGCTATTTCTGCATGACAAACCTCCAAGGTGGGCTTATAAATTTATTTTTCTTAAATATTTTGAAATCCTCGTATGAAACTTGACATAATATTCACCATAATGTAATATTCACCATATATAGCATAATATTCACCATAATGGTAATCATACATTTACATATACATATTGTTATAGAAAATACATTTACACATACATATTGTTATACAAGTTACATTTACATATACAATGATTGTATATTTTCTTTCTTTTTCATTCATATTGTTCCCGAAGGGACAATATGAATGAAAAAGAAAAAATATACAGACTCCATCGACCTATTTCATATCTTACAGACCGCAGCCTTCCCTCACGAGCCGCCACTGTCTGAATGCTTCTTCTATTTCATATGCAAGTTTTATATCCATGTTTCTGTTTTCTATTTTCAGGAGTTAACAAGAAGAATAAACACATTGTTGTATACCCTGACATTCCTTCTGCTATGAGACCTGTACCCCATGGTCCTGGAATTCCAATACCCGACCCACCTCAAACCTTGGACTTCGATGATTCTGATGATGAATCAATGACCAATGCCAATGACCAGTCCCAGTCGTATATACCTCAAAATACCGCTTCAAATGAGCCGAGGCCTCTCAACCAGGCCAAACTTAATGATCTTACCAGGGATTTAGGACT
>JAJOZX010005052.1:77500-122500 GCA_023014485.1 Bathynomus jamesi | reverse complement strand
ACAGAGTAGAGACTTTAGTTTTGAGCATAAAATCAATATACTGAAGAAAGTGAGAACCTGAAAAAAATATATATAAAAATATAAAAATCCATTTTAACTTTGAAGTAATTGTACCATTATTAACTAAACGAAAGTTCTTATTAAATTTTGTGAACGCCATTAATATTCACATTCATATTCCTTAAAAGCGAATCGTAAATTTAATTATTTACTGTATAAAATAAGAACGTTGTGAATTGAATTCTTAAGGAGCATGATTTCATAGGATCTGAAAAACCTTTAATGTTTTTAACCTTTTCCATAAAAGGTATTAATAGTTGAACCTTTTTACGAGTGTTGATCGATTAAAATAAAAATAGATAGACAGATAGATAGAAAGATAGGTAGATGGATAGATAAGCAACACTTCAATGAAATAAGTCACTAAAAAGAAGAAAAAATTAAAACATGAAACCTGAAGTGACAGTTTTTGAGCCCTGCTGTACAGATCTGTACGTGTACGCCTGTATACATATATCAGGCTCGAAACGAAATTTTGTCCGAACAGTTGGAGTTGGTGGAGTCTTTCACCTAATCCCGGGGACCAGCCAGAAGACATGTCTTCTGGGGGAGCTTCCGACCGAAACTTGTCCGTACAGTTTTTATGTTTACATTTTTCTTATTCTTGTGAGTGGTTTCTATTTTTGACACTTTTTTTTTTAGTGGGGGTTGTTTAACCTCCTTCGCAACATCTAAGGTCATATGACGGAGGGGACCTACAGCTTTATGTGGGATCCGAACCACGGGTCGCTACATAAACTGGGCGCGGAGGACGGTCTCCCATCCAACTACTACCCAGACCCAATGTCGCTTAACTTCGCTGATCTTCGGGAAGCGGTGTTACGACATTGGCCACGACGTAGCCCTTTGACACACACACATATATATATATATATATATATATATTAACCCCTCCGTCTATGGCCTTGGGCGATTCGAAGTTGACGGGGGTTCTGGTTAGGTGGCAGCAACGGATTTGTTACTCTGGTACCGTTTAGGAAATCGCAGAGGTTTCTCTTATACTACTCTCCGATTTCTCCTTGTAGTGGATCGGAGGATTCTGTGAGGCTTACTAAATTCTCTGAAGGTTCCCCGATTCTCCTTATAACGTATCGGGAAATTATTTTTCTCTATTTAAGACTGAGTTCTCTGAAGGGAGCAAGGCTCGAAGGAGAAGACAGAGATTTTCTCTGACTATCATTTACTGCTAAAATGGTACAGGTAATGCTCATCCTCTAAGTTAGATCAGTCAGATCAGAATAAAACATTGGAGAAATTTTATGGTCTATTATACTAAATATTTACTGACATCATTATTATTTAATGCTGATCTGTTGTTTTTTATTTTTAATAGCTGATTTACTTTGCAAAACATTTAAAGACAAAACAAATATTTTTGCTGTAGCAGTGTCTAGACTGCTAAGCAAGAGGAAGCCATATTTTTATTTTAAACCGCATATTGACAGATCTGATGTTATCATGATCTGCCGAGTTAACTAAAAATGGAAATTGAAATATGCCTTCCCATCACGAATTACAAACAAACATGCACATGGACAAAAATTAAAGGCTTAAGATTAAAAATTAAACGTGAAGCAGGACATGACTTCATCTTTTACAACGAAGAGAGAAGGTATACATAAAATGAACAACATTACATTATTAAGCTAAGTCTACAAAAATTATTAAGTTGTTTAAAAAGAAATAATTAACCACTTATAAAATAAAAAGTAAATAAAAAATGTATCCAAACTTGTGTCAGCGTTATGCGATTCTGGACGTTATACTAAATGATTAAGTAGTTTAAAAAGGACTAATTTGCTAATTATAAAATAGATAGCAAATCAAAATTTTATCCAAACTCGTGTCAGCGTTATACGATTTTGGTCTTTATATGTCAAAATGAATATATGAATAAGAATATAAGGATTATATAAGTATACAAAGTATACGAATGAACATAAGAATTATATGAATGAATATAAGAATTCTATGAAGGTATGAATTATTCATTGTTCATTTTTACACACACACACACACACACACACACATATATATATATATATATATATATATATATATATATGTAGCGGATCGACAAGAAATAGACCAACAAATAGACAGACAAATCCTTTCCTTCCACGCTATCATCAAACAGTCTTGGAAAACACACGTGGGCAAAGAATCGAACAATGGAAACGTCTGTTTCTTCTCAAAAGGCGCGAACGTAAGCTCTTCAACAAAAGGACGCTCGGACAAGGCGTCTTAAGATTTGGCGCGAAGTCCTACGTCACAGGAACTACGTATAAAAGCGAGCACCCACTCACACTCATTCTCACTCACTCACACACACACTCGCTTTCTACCTCGTCGAGCAGATCTCATCACGTCAACCGCCCTCCGGCTTCCCGCCGGATGAGCGGCCTGCTCTTCCTTCAAGGCCTACCATTTATCATCAAGTAAGACCTTCTACAGACCGCCTGCAGAAGCAATCCTTCGAAGCCCAACCAGAATCACTTCGGGCCTACGGTTTACAAGGTCAGCCTTCAAGTTTCTCTACATTCCTCGAGATATATTCAGCACCTCAGGCCTACGCCTGCAAGATCATTTAATAGGCCATCCTGCACCTCGAGAAGTAACATCACTTCAGGCCTACGTTCTACAAGCCTACAGCAAGCATCTTCGCAAGAGGCCTAATCCACGACACGACCAACGCGTGAGCGACCAGCTTACAGAGGACGATGAACGACACTTCGAGCCTACGGTAATAGGTTCCTCTTCAACACTCCTTCAACAGCGGTTTCATCGTCCCGGTTAAGATAAGTACATCTTCTCTAAGTAACCCTCGAAAAGCCTACACCAGCCTACCGCCGAACGGTAGGCTATACTCCCAAAGTGAGTAATTAAACGTTCCAACTGACTCGTGAAAGAACGCAGTAGGCCTATTATCCAATTCAAGTGTCATTTCAATACCGTAATTCCGCGTATCATCCGTTATTATGTTCAATTCATATTTATGTGATAACTAAATATTCTCTTGGCGTAATCACTTAACATCACATAATGGTCTTATATATAAATGATATTTGTGTAATCATTGTCAAGCATTTCAATCCATTATTTTTAGGCCGCATCAATTATTCTATGTTCATCCATCCAATTAATTAGCCTACTTAATCAGAGTGTCATGTTTTCCATTCAATGTACCAAACGCACGTGCATTCTTTATATCATTACTAGGCCCATTCAATCATCTAGCCTACTTAATCAGAGTGTCATGTTTTCCATTCAATGTACCAAACGCACGTGCATTCTTTATATCATTACTAGGCCCATTCAATCATCTAGCCTTCTTAATCAGAGTGTCATGTTTTCCATTCAATGTACCAAACGCACGTGCATTCTTTATATCATTTACTAGGCCCATTCAATGTTCCAAGTTGCATGCCATTTACATACCATCAATGAGTATATTACTTATTACGTGTCAATTAAGCTATTAACATTTCATGTTATTAGTTAAGCTCTGTGTCATTTGTTATATCACAGTGAATAAATAACGGCTTTATTTTCATAATAAAATACAAAACTATAAGGTGTCTTTTATAACCTTAATATTAATTTGTTTGGATGTAATCCAAGCTGGTGACCCTCACTGCCATTCCGGTCGCTTCCAATAGTATGGTGGCCTACTACATTTAGCCCCTTTCAATTGGTGATACTTTACATCATAAATTACTAACCCAGCCTATCAATAAACAATCAGTCATTGCATCAATTAATCATTAGCATACAATCAAATCATTATCACCTTAAACGGCTAAAACTAGGTCCACTATATATATATATATATATATATATATATATATATGGCCTCGTTGGCACTATAATAATGTTAATTAGAATGTTAGTTAGGTTATTGATTAATTAATTATTGTTTGAGGCTGGGGTTACCATGATCTTTACAGATCAAATAATATTATTAATTTGGAAATTAAGAGAGAGTTTTCTTCCTTTTTTAAACAAAATAAATGAGATTTAAGTGAAACAAATAAACATTGCAGTTGTTTGAAGGAAAGTTGTATTGAAATGCTATAAATGTGCACTTGATTAGTGACTTCAATATTATAGTAATGCGCGAGGTAATAAAAGTCTTCATATAAAGTTAGGTGAATAGCACAAGGCCAATGTGGCCTGTTACAACGTTGTTACATGATGAGATCTAACGTGTCAGTGAAGTTTTTCAGAGGAGAGAAATAGAGATGCGATTGAGGCGTCGTGCCCAAGAATCCCTTATAACGAGGTCGAACGCCATCCTCATCTTGACTATTGTTTCTCAGAAGGCAAAAGGAAAATCTCGAAAGTATTTGAAGGCGTCTCTGTCGCTATATAATATATATATATATATATATATATATATATATATATATATATATATATTCCCTGACGAGGTGTATTGTTGAATACACGAAAGACCTTGGAATAATTTTTTTCCTTTTCTTGTGGGTTTGCGTCATTCATTTAGTTCACGTGTGTTAAGTGTGATATCCATGCCATATATATATATATATATATATATATATATATATATATATATATATATATATATATATATATATATATATATATATATATATATATATATATATATATATCCACGCAAGGGGGTTCTAAGCTCGTGCTCTTGAGTGCTCTTTGTGCTCGTTTGTACGTGCTTGTTCCTGGAGGTTTCACGTGCGCCCTCCCGGCCCTAGCACCCAAGGATGATGGGGCTCGACCCTGCAGTCCTTGTCATCCTTGGTCTTTTTCCACTTCGACTGTCCCCTCCACCCTTTCTTTTTCCTCTGTCTTTCCTCTCACTTTTCTTTGTTTTTCCGCTGAGATATGCCCTTTAAATAGAGGCGAATCGGTTCTTCCTGAACTAAAAAAAAATATATATATATATATATATATATATATATCGTGTAAGTTAAAAATTCCCAAAGTAAAAGAATAATAATAAAAAATAATGAAAATGTTGAAAAGGATAAAGTTTTTGAAGATACTGTAACGAGCATGTCAAAATAGGTGCAGTGCGTGAAAAGTAGATCTGATGAATGTTAGCATGAAATCTGGTGTATGGCAAAACTGATTTGGGGCATGACACAAAGTAAATAAAAAATTTCCTTCATTAATGGGACTGAGTGTTACGCAATTTAGTTGGAAGTACTGTTTGGGCACATCATAAGATGAGTTTTAAAATGATTAGAGTTTAAAGAATAGATGTGGGTCATCTAGGAGATGACCTTGGTAAGGCCAACAAATTTACATATAACAAATGTCGGTTAAGATACATGGTACATATTGAGTTTCGCGGAGACCAGCTCCTTGTAGCTGTCACAAAGATAATGACTGGCCAGAACTGGTCACGTGAGAAACAACTTATCAATATAAAATTATCGCACAACCTAGTACAATGAGGTTCCTGTGACACTCGATGTGGGTCAGATAAATGGTAAAGTCAGGTAGACTATTAAGATTGCATCAAACTAATTAAATCTCTGAAATAAGCAATAAATGTTGTATAAAAAAAATACTAGGCCCACAGACGAAGGGTAGACAATGTTTGAGAAATTTGGACCTCAGTAAACAGATTGTAAGTTGAGGCCCAAATTGAAAAGTTTGGCAGAGATGACCAGATATGTGTTACCTTTCAAGTTAACTTGCTAGTTGCAATCTTGGTGAGTCCACTTCAGATAAATAGCATCAGTGGCGGTTCCTCATATGGGCAATATGGGCAGCCGCACAGGGCGGCATTTGTGGAGGGGCGGCATGAGCGCCTGCAAAAAAAATAAAAATAAAAATAAGAATAAATAAATAAAGAAATAAATAAAAATAAAAAATAAAATAAAATAAATAATAAAAGATCAATAAATATATTTTTATTAATAAAAAACCATCTATTGCATTTTCCATAAACCTTCCCATAAAAGACCTAAACAATGCAAAATGCTTCCAGATTAATATTATTGGGAATAAAGGCCCATACTTTAACATATGTAATGTTATTTTTCTGGGTTTGGTTAAATAGTGAAATGTATATTATGAAGCATCTGATGAGCCTTTGATTGATGCTTTGAAGAAGCTGGAGGTGACATTTTTCAATGCAGTGGTTGATGCTGCAACATCAGCCATTCAGGAAAGATTTTCCACGTTGGAAATTGTGGGAGAGAAGTTTGGAGTGCTGACACATTTCCAAAATCTCACATTTGAGGAGCTGACAGAACAATGTGTGAACCTTAGTACTACACTACACTTTAAGGGACAATCTGACTTGGATGGCAGAGAGCTTGCACAGGAGCTGAAGAACTTGCCTGACTTGCCATCAAAGACCATATCCTTGCTTGAACTGCTGACATTTATCCATGAAAGGGAGCTCTCTGAAATATATCCAAATTTGTGGACTGCTCTCAGAATTGGTCTTACTCTTCCAGTCACTGTTGCTGAAGCAGAGAGGAGCTTTTCAAAGCTGAAGCTCATCAAATCCTACCTGAGGTCAACTATGTCACAGGAACGCCTTACCGGTCTGGCCATCATCAGTATAAATCATACAATTGCTGAGCAGATTTCATATGATGATTTAATTCATGACTTTGCATCAAGGAAGGTAAGAAGAGTCAGGCTTTAGATGGCAGTTGTGCTGTGGTGCAATTTATTTTGTTTCTTGTTCAAAGTGTAGCATAATAATTACCCTCTCTTAAGTGTCTTATTCTATTTATGTGATAGAGCATTTGTACAATTTAGAAATTTGATTCTCTAGTTTATTTATGGCAGTTGTGCAATTTAATTTGTATTTTTCCTGTTCATAGTATCATAATTACATTCTCTTAAGTGAGTTATTCTATTTACGTGATGAAGGATTTGTAAAATTCAGAAATTTGAGTCTTTGTTTTGGTTCTGAAGTTCCAACAATTAGTCCAATAAAAAGTTATTTTGTGAAAGAGTTATGTCTGTCCTTTATTTTGGGGGGATTCGAATGTGTGTGTGTTGGCGAACAGGGGGGGGGGCGCTGAAGGTGAGGTTCGCCCAGGGCGTCATGTAAGCTAGGACCGCCACTGAATAGCATGATTAAATGGGTATGGGCATCACTTATCCCATTTTAATTGAGATTTGGAGTCACTATAACCGATTTCAAGTTGGTATACCACTTCTGCCAAATTCCTCATATTGGCTAAGGCCAAGAGTTAGAATGCAAATGGAAATATAGGGTAAGACCAGATAAATTCCCAAACTGTTGTAAACCAAAGACATCTCTATTGTATGTGACGCAAGATTTGAATGTTATGTAAGAATATGGCGGGGTAATTGTTTCAGGGCACAGATACTTACAAATATAATTCTATTTAAAGCAGAATCAGTGGAGGTGCTGAACAGCTTGTTGGTTTGCCAGTAACTCCAGCTTGGACGGGTGCAGAGGACACAAGGAGCCCACCAGCAGACAAGTGAAAAATAGTCAGACAAGAGGAATTCATAATCGGTACTGGGAAAAGTTGCAAGCTGGCACAAGTATAAAGTCCCAGAGTCAAATGTATTCGAGGTTTCTCTGGAGTATCCGCGAGTAAAACAATGTTTCAATCGTTGGTTGCCCAATAAGAAAAAACTAATTTATTTGGAAACTACGCCCAAGTGCTTTGGTGTGCAGAAATAAGGTTCGTACATTTAGTGTGGTACTCTAAAAAAAATATAAATCTCTGGTGCATAAGTGTTAAGCAAAGTGAGAATGGACAATAACCACAACTGGTGCTATCACTGGTATGGCCTGCATGATGATGGCCCAATAAAGTGTTTCTTAATGGTTGATCATGGTAATAGGTACAAATCATATGGAGTATTGCAATTTAATGCAGAAGGTTAATCAATTTTAGTCCTCAAAATTTATTTCACTGGTCTGTGTAAAATTTATTAAGAAATTGTGTACATATCTACAACGAGTATAATTAAAGGAAATACTTGGATTGAGGAGATTAAGTTAGGTATTGGGCTCTAGTTACTAAATTATAGATGTTAATCATTAATAAGATCTTATATTGTAACAAGTAGGCTAATTTTGGGTCAACTAATTGAGAATTAAATTTGAATGTGGGTGTGTAAATAAGCTGTAAGAAAATCATTCCCAAAGCAAAGTTAGAAGTTGGCAAGCTTGTGTAATATTTGAATCTTGTTAGTATTAAGGCTATTTTGTCATATAAAGTTAATGTATTAATATGGGTGTTTTATTAGCGTGGCGTAGCATTGGAGAGTCACATGAGCTTTATGGGATCACAGTTCTAGTTGATTAGAACAACATAGTCACAAATCTACGACAAATTTGGGGGGCCTGTCCGGCATTTTTATGTCACTTTTGTTTTATATTGAGTAGATTGTTTGTGATCGAGAGCAGACTGACACCTTGCATGCTACCAACAGGTCTATAGATTCTAATATTAATTTAGCTGATGTTAAATGCGAAGCCAAAAGAGAAGATGGCTATCCTGGTGCAAAGAAAGAACTGGCAAACGAGTTGGCAAACGAGTGACAAAAAGCGACTTTTTTTTCAAACGAATCAAAATTTTGTCATTTGGTCACAGGAGTCAGAGTGTTTGGCGAAGAAAGTCTGAAATGTATCATGAAAGCTGTTTGAAGCGATCGGTCAAATTTACTGCGAGTGCGTTAGTGCGGGGTTGCATGACTGCAAATGGTGAGGGGTCACATGCATTTGTAAATAGAACTGTCAATACTTCATGCTGGAGTTTGCAGAAGAGCTGTATGAAGACGAACTATTTATTTTTCAACATGACCTAGCTCCAGCTCAAGCGGCTCATACAACATCCGCGTGGTTTGATGCTCATGAAAATGAAGTACTACCATGGCCAGCTAATTCCCCCGATCTTATTCCAATAGAAAATCGTTGGAATATTGCGAAGCAGAAGGTCCAAAAGCGTAAACCAGGAACACCTAGTGAACTGAAGAAGTGTTTGATGATAACCTGGTAATCGATAACTGAAGAAGAATGCAAGAGGCTTGTCGACTCGATGCCACGTCGATTGGAGGCCGTAATCAGAGCTAAGGGTGGCCCAACTAAATACTGAGACGCGGAGTTAAAAAGTCTTTGATAAAGGTTTAATATATTGGTAGTACTCAATAAAAATAATTACTTTATTCTAATATTTTTTTGTAACACATGAAAAGATATTCTAATATTTTGATATGTCGCTATGCATTAACTTTTCACTATTTAATAAAGTTTTTTTATATTTTAATTTTTCACTTGTATATATTGTATTTTAAACTTGGGCCCCCAAAACCTAAAAATACTACGAATTTAGTGGGAATTGGGCGGAAAATATAGAAGATATCTTAATTACTCCAGTTTAGAGTCATATCTGGATATCTTGTTTTCATCAGAGCAGCACACGATTTCTACAGGGTGTCCGAAAAGTCCCGTCAACTCCTACAAAATGTACATATTGTAACACCAATTTTATTTTTGTGATTAATTGTATTTATATGTGGTAGGTGTAATTTAAGAAACAAGTCACAAGCAACATTTACTTCAATTACAGTAAATATAGTTACTAATTACAGTTACTAATCACAAATATCTGTGTGTGCACCATCATTTTCGTAACAAAGGATTATGCGCTTAATTCATTAATAAAAGACGGGCGGTATGGTTTCATGCCGAGATCTTTTGTCATGTGATCTATCATTGTGGACATGGGGACTGCAAGTTCTTGTGATCGTTTCCGAAGTGATTTTTTTCGGTGAACGAGCCACCGATGCAATCACACCTTCACATTGTTCTGCTCGCGTTGTTGGTCCTCCCGACCGTGGTCTGTCCATGATGGAGCCAATTTCAAACAGCTTTTTCTCCCAGCGTAATACCGTCTTGTTTGGTGGTGCAGCTTTATTAAATCTTGTGTTGAAATCATTCGGGATATCATGCATCGTTTTGCCAGTATGTGACTTTTCATGAGCCCATGTGCTCATCACTATCCTTTCGTCCAAAGTGTAAGTGGACTGGTCCGCCATTGTTCACACAACTCTAATACCTGGAAAAGAAAAAAAATGTCAATTGGTATTACAATATGTACATTTTGTAGGGGGTGACGGGACTTTTCGAACACCCTGTACATGTCCAGAAAATTTGGTGTTAATCGGTGCAGTGTGTGCGGTGTAAAAAAAGAATAATTAAAAATACTTTAGCGCAACAATATAAAAACCCCTTCGAGAATTCTACCAATAATAATATAAAACCCCTTTCCAGATTTATAGCAATATGTTCCTCGGTGGTGTAGTGGTTAGCGTTGCTGACTACGAATCCATCGGCCCCGGAATCGAGACCCGGTAACGGCAGCCGGCGCGTACCAAAACCCAGCTGTTCATCCTTTCACACAATAAAGAAAGTGGTTGGTAGATAAATAGGTACCCTGGGTGGCCTAGACGCTGGGCTGCTGGTGGGCGTTGTTCGGATTCCACGTAAAACTGTAGCTCTAAGGTGGAGTGAAAAGCTTGACCTTCATCAGAATGAACAATTCGGGCGGAAGCAAACCAAAGGTACCAAAGGTAATAATAATAATAATATAAGGCATTTCTTAAAATTATTTCCTTGAAACTGCATAATTATACTGATTTCCATGGTAACGGGGAGTCATTTGAACATATGACATGGTCTCTCTCTTCTCAAACTTTGCCATTCCTATTTCATTCTTAAATGACCCAAAACGAAAAATTCCGAAAGTAGGAGTCTTACAGGAGTCAATTTTCAAATCGATCCATTGTCATTCCCAATGTATGACCTCTCATTTTTTTAAGTTAGAATTCAGGGGTTCCCAAATTGGTGTTCCGCGGAACACTTGTATACCGTGAGAAGTGTTCCGCGGAACACAATTTGGGAACCCCTGAGTTAGATTAACATAAAAAAATACACCCTGGATCGCAACTGCTTACGCTCTTTTTACTCTTTCCCAAATCAAGAAACTTTTTTCCCAAATTTGAAACTTTCATATGGGAGTGGGATTTAGTGAGAAATTATTCATGAAATTATTGGGGGAAAGAAGACAGAACTTCTGGAACCAAGTATATATATACACACACACACACACCTTTGGTTAGCTTCCGCCCGAATTGTTCATTCTTACGAAGGTCAAGCTTTTCACTCCACCTTAGACCTACAGTTTAACGTGGAATCCGAACCACGCCCCACCAGCAGCCCAGCGTCTTAACCACTCGGCCACCCAGGGTACCAATTTATCTACCAACTTTCTTTTGTGTGGAAGGATGAACAGCTGGGTTTTGTTGCACGCCGGCTGCCGTCACCGGGTCTCGAACTCGGGGCCGATACATTCGTAGTCAGCGACGCTAACTAAGGGGTTCCAAAAAACCTTAGCCTCCCCCATTTGCAGATTACATGTTTACTTATATCGAAATAGTTTTTAGTGATTATATAAATATATAAAATTCTTTATTTATTGCAGGTATTAAAATTACTCTAGATGATAAAGTGATAATATAATGGCTTCTCAATTAATTGGTGATTCGGAGAGGCAACGTGTGATAGATCGCATACGAGCAATAACATTTCGGGAAGCTCGTGATGCTGGAGCCACCTTTATAACACTTTCATGGGTTGCCTAAAAGTTGCGAAGAAACGAGGACTTCGTCAAAAGAAATTGGAATAAAACTTTGGATGAATGTGAAATGGATACAACCAAATCTGGGGGGCCAAATTTGCCACTCTCTCAGGAAACAAAGGACATCATTGAAAGCGGTACGCGTAAGCGGAAAACCAGCTGTGCTAAACTTTCTAGAGAGATCGAAGTGTTGAGAGGAAAGATCGTTAGTGGTGAGATCATTCGACTGTACCGTCATAGGCAAGGTTTAAAGCCTTGGCATGAACTTCCAAAGCCAAGAAAAACTCAACATCGATGACAGAATGTGGTTTACCCATTATCTTGAAGATTGGGATGTGGATGATTTCATGCATTTAGCTGTCTTCGATGAATATTTTGTTTACGTAACACGTCGGCCTAACTACCAAAATGATCGAGTGTGGGCCACAACACCAGATGAAATCGATGACAATGAACATTATCGCGAATTATTAAAAAGTCCAGACTGTGTTGGTGTGTTTGTTTTGTTCACTGCAAAGAAGCTCATGTGGGTGCTGAAGCCAAATGGTCAGAGTTGGGATGGACAGTATTTTCGTGATATTATTCTATCCCAGCATGTCATTCCTTTTCTAAGAAACCCAAACAATGTTATGGATGTCGATCAGGTCACACTTCTGCACGATAAGGCCCCCTGCTTTAAGGCGTTAGCCACTCAACAGTTGTTGCGGAACCATGAGATCGATTTCTTTGGAAATGAAGAATGGCCAGGAAAGTCTCCTGACCTGAACGTCTGTGAACACATTGGAGCAGTTATAAAGGACAAGGTTGAATGTCTATTGTTTCAAGAACCTGCAGCAAATCGATTTTCGAAGGATACAATGACGCAACACATTGAAACTGTTTTAGCAAATTTGCGTAACGATCAAGATCTATTCACGTCAGTTTTAATTGTTTCTCATTAAATGCAGGATTAAATTCTCTTTTGTAAGGTATGTTTAGTTTTACTGTACCTCTAATGGTTTAGGCCATGGGCGGGGTGGCTAAGGTTTATTGGAGCCCCGTACTACACCACACACACACACACACACACACACACACACACATATATATATATATATATATATACACACACACACACATATATATATATATACACATACATATATGTATGTATGTATGTATGTATGTATGTAGCCGGGGTTCTCAACAGGGGGGTAATTACCTCCAAGGGGGTAATTCGGAATATCCAGGGGGGTGGCAATGGAATCCCGCCAAAAATAGAAAAAAAATAGAAAAAAAAAAATAAAAATGAAAAAATCTCGCTTTTAAATCACAAACCCGTGTAGCCTTATTGGCCTATAATTATATATACACACTCACATTTATATTAAATTTAGGTTGTATTTAAAGGCCACTTTAGGTTCAGAAAGGGTAATGGAGTGAGCAGTGCCGCTCCAGGTGGGTAATGGAAGTAAGTGGGTTGAGAACTCAGGAAATATACTGTCGTATACTTCCAGAAAAGTCGTGACCTGCTTGTTAATAACATACATTTAAGTCATTCGCTCCTGAACATGAACTATATATATATATATATATATATATATATATATATATATATATATATATATATATATATATATATATATAAAATCATCGCTGTATTCATAGTTTAAGTAGAAGTATGAAGAATTAAACACCTTTTACATATCACCATTCCCCCATAATAATATATATTAAGCGTATGGACTAATGCTTTCTTGCACTAGTTTGATGCATTCCTACCGAAATGCATTATCGAAGGTATGATAATTACATTGATAATAATACGCATTGAAGTAATTTTCGATCAATTTTACCAAAATTTAATTTTTAACTTGGGATTTGCTCTCTCTCTCTCTCTCTCTCTCTCTCTCTCTCTCTCTCTCTCTCTCTCTAATTATTTACTTATCTATCTATCTAATTATTTACTTACCTATCTATCTCTACCTATCTATTTAATTATCTATCTATCTATCTATCTCTCTCAACCTATGTATTTAATTATCTATCTATCTATTTATCTATCTATCTATCTCTACCTATGTATTTAATTATCTATCTATTTATCTATCTATCGATCTATTTAATTATCTATCTATCTATCTATCTATTTAATTATCTATTTAATTATCTATCTATCTATCTATCTCTTTATTTATTCATCTACTCCCTTTAAATATTTTAACTCGTGTGCGCTCGAAGCGACATTTGTGAGGAGAGTTAATTTCAGTTTTAAAATAGGGATTTGATGGCATGGATGAAGAACCTTTTATCGAGGTGGATAATAAAAAACCTTCCGAAAACTAATGGTTTTTAAATTAGAAGGACTTGACACGAAAGTGGTAATAAATTTTTCCTCTTGTAAAGTAATCGATGAGAGGCGATACTGTAGTTTGATTTATAGTAGGTATTCTGGAAGCCAAAATATGGTTTATTATTATTATTATTATTAGTAGTAGTAGGATGAGGAGGAGAACGTGGAGGAGAAACATTTTGTGAAATATTTTCCAATATTTCAGTTCTAAATACTCCCTCAGGAAAAGAAATCTCACAAAGGACTATTCTTGAATAAAACAATTTTACAGTATTGGCTCTGTTTTTTCTCATCCTGTTTCGCCACTTCAGATACTTTAAAAGAAAGGCTATTTCTCTCTTAAAATATGCTAAAACAGTTAAATTAAGCTAAAAATAAGGCAAACCTAGTCTGTTGTAGGTAAGCTACTGGAATCAATAATTAGGGATCGTATAGTCGAACACTTAGAATTGCATAACTTACTTAGAAATACGCAGCACGGTTTTAGGCGAAACAAATCTTGCTTAACTAATCTTTTAGAATTTTTTATAAGCGTGGTTGACGTTTACGATAGTCATCGGGCGGTTCATGTAGTGTATTTAGATTTTCAAAAAACGTTTGACACCGTACCGCCCAAAAGACTCATTGAGAAAACTAAAGCTCATGGAATCAGGAGTGTAGTAATAAATTGGATAGAAGAGTGGTTGCGAGGTAGGAAACAGAGGGTGGTCGTTGATGGAGCGGAGTCGTGTTGGGCTAATGTAGCGAGTGGCGTTCCTCAGGGTTCTGTATTGGGCCCCTTGCTTTTTCTTATATATATTAACGATTTAGATGTCGGCCTAGTCAGTACAGTTACAAAGTTTGCGGATGACACGAAGCTGGGTGGTAGGGCGATTAATGACGAAGATAGAGGTAAAATCCAGAATGATCTGAATAAAATCGTTGATTGGTCAGTCACATGGCAAATGAGATTTAACGTCGATAAGTGCAAAATTTTACATATAGGTTCGCGTAACGGTAATTTTGCGTATAGTATGTCAGGGAAGGAGCAGCGGTCAATAAAGCGAACAGAGTGTTAGGTTTTATAGCTCGGAATTTTGAGTACAAATCGCGCGATATTATAGTTCCTCTTTATAAATCATTAATTAGACCCAGTGGTGTAGTGCTAAATAAAGAAGTGAGGGAACGCATTTTGAAAGTGTTACTCAGATGCGGGGGGGACAATGGCGAGCGCGGCGAGCCCATACAGCTGGGGGTCCGGAGGCACTGTAAGCCCCCGGGAAATCTTTTGAAATTTGACCAATTTCAAGGATATTTTGAGGTCATATGCACTGGATATTAGGATATATTCCAAGGTTGAAGATGCAGTATTTCCAGTGTCATTAGATATACGACATCCAGTACGATCAATAAAAATAGCTAACAACTGGAATGATTAACTGAAAAAAAGTTAACAACTGGTACGCCGTGGTGACTGTTTCACCAGATCTTTTTAGGCTAACATTGCCTCAGTCGAAGCTAAAAGAAATGAAGCAGTTAATGATTCTTTCTCATATTTCTTCTAGGGGTGGGAATTAAAATTTCATGACGTTAGAGATTTGTAAGTTCGGATTTATTTGAAATAGTGAGGGAACGCCGTTCCGTCTACCAAAAAAAGTAAGGGAACGCCGTTCCCACGCGTTCCCACAGCACTACACCACTGGTTAGACCCCATTTGGAGTACGCGATCCAATTTTGGAATCCGCATATGCACAAAGATATAGACAAAATCGAAAGAGTTCAAAGACGAGCAACTAAGATGATTCCGTCGCTTAGGTCAAAGTCGTACGAGGATAGGCTTAAAGAGTTAAAATTGACTACACTCGAGACTAGGAGGCTAAGGGGTGATCTAATCCAGGTTTTCAAAATTATGAATGGGTTCGATAACGTAGATAGAGATAGCTTTTTCGAAATATCTCAATATAATAGGACTAGAAATAACGGGTGTAAGTTGACAAGTAGAAGGTTCGAGACAGCAGTTGCCAAAAACCTTTTTACGCATAGAATAGTAAATAGGTGGAATAGTTTGCCGGTAGAAGTAATTAGTAGCACGTCTATAAACATTTTTAAAAATCGAAAATTAGTAAAATTAAGGGTGGATAAAATAGATTTTGAGTCTCTTTTCATTAAAGATCACAATAACCATACTAGAGGTCATAGTATGAAATTATTTAAGCCAAGATCTAGAACAAATTTAACAAAACATAGTTTTACAAGTGTTGTGGGATATAGGGAGGCAGCATCTTGGGTTAGGGGATACTCTCTGTCCTTACACACCCCATTTAAAGAGATTCCTCTGCCGAGCGGTGCCCCCCATAGTACTGTGAGGTATTGAAAAACTCCTGATCTTCACTTGCTCCACAAACACCTTTAAATGGGAGACCCAAAATGGATGCACACACATTTCTACATTACTGTACAGTCTTTACAGCCACACCTACACTTTTCCTTCTAAGTATATATATTGTAATGTATATGGTTGTAAATTGTGACTTGGTCCGCAATTGATATGGACCGTGACTTATTTTTGGTTGGCAAGGTACTGGTATTGATGGACACCGTAATGAAACTGAGTGGATTTTTTGGATCTGATATATTTGCATGTCGGTTATAAATAGATATAGAGTGTAACATATTTGTGGATAGTAGTCTATTTTGACTTGATCCTCTGGATCCAGAAATTCTATCTTTAGTTTTAAATTGATAATTAATTAGTTTTAAATTGATAATTATTTAGTTTTGTAAAAATTGGTTGTCGCCAATGTACAGGCAGTTTTTACATAGTGGAACCGCCTCGATGAGCCGACGTGGCCCCTAGTGTGCCCACTATAAAAATTTCTTATGTTCTTATGTTCCTTGTGGTTCGGAACCCACGTAAAATTGTAGGTCCCCTCCGCCACCACGGAGGACATGCACAATACACAATTACGAAAACAGTTAGGTAGACCAGCCATGAGTGGATCCTAGGGTCTTTGTTGGTCTGAAACATTATAACATTATAACATTATAACAATATATATAACAGTACAGATATTTTACAAATAGGAACAAACCTTTACGATACTAATTTTGAAATTAATGGAGCATTTATTCTAATGAAAATCTTAAAAAGGTTTATTACTTCATTAAATTTTACATTAGTTTCTGGTTTATATTTTCTTATGAGAATCGAAGAATTCAGTTATTCAAAAGTCATGAAAAAGTTTGAAATAAAATTCTAGTCACTTATGATGTCACTATTGCTCCCTTTTTGTGATAGTTATTATTTTGATAATGCTCGTGTACCTTGTTCAATTAAAAATTATGAAACATTCTACAGGAAAGGGTATTTGTTGTATAGCCAATGTAAGAGGAGCAAGAGTAATATCCTTCTTCTGAACAGTGAAATTCATACTCAGTGTAGTAGTATGGTGGCATTTACGGAGAGGAAGGTGGGGGTAATAGGGAATCGGGGGAGTGCAAATTGAATATAGAGTATAAATAAATTTTTAAAAATAAATATGATGTCATACTATGAACTTTAGCGATCATCACTTTAAAAGATAAAAAAGTAAAAGTTTATATAAATATATATATATCAAAATCTTCTTGTTCACTCGCACTCATACTGTCATGGTTAAAGTAATGTTTGTTGGGTAGAAATACCCTTTTGAAACCTCGGCATCCACCCCTATCACCTTGGGTAGCTTAGCTAGCTTATAAGGCGTGAACACCAGTGTGTCTTTGAACTGTACATTTTCCCTTATTTACATTTATATGAGCTTATTACCTCTTTTCAAGGGGATACCCGTGAATATTGTTAATGTCTCATGTTCAAACAGTTCCTTATAAAGAGAGTGCGTCCAAACTTTGCGTTGTTATGCGCTAGAACATACACAGTCATTTTTTTTACCTGATCGGCTATATATTACATAATCCACAAACAACTTCACGGGTGATTCTGTCATAGTTGTCTCAAAAATATTGGTGCGTTTACTACACTTGCGACACTCATCACACTCAACATTCGAACATTTGTCGCAGGGGGTTTGACTCACGAGTAAATGAGGGATAACCTTTTTCGTCCCAGGGTTAGTGTATGTCCCTATGTCGTAGTGCACAGTAATACGTGAATTATTTTTAGGTTTGGCATCTTTCATGAAGCAGATACTGTATGTTTAACCCATCCGCCTTATATTTCTCCTTACATGTAGGGCAATGAATTTCATCACATCTGTGTTTGAACTCACCGCTTTCATTCATCGTGTGAAACATTCCACATTCGTAAATCTTTATCTTTCTGCACGTACCATTCGTCTTATGGCGATTAAAACATTGAAATATTTAAATATTGAAAAACACACAGTACGTCTACAGTCATTACAATCTCTCTTCTCAGCTTCTACCGCACGACTTACGCATTTAGGGCTTTTACACTGAACGAATACCATATGACATTTCTTACAACGCTTTAGCGAATCATTCGTAAACTCAAGGTATCCTTTACAGAAATCATGATGACGTCCATACGTACGGCTTCTGTCATAGTTAACGTAAAGCGGCTTAATATGCCGAGTAGGAAGGTAGGTTGCACCTGCCAAGCCTAAAATAAGCACAGGTGTTGTTCGATCTGTCACATGACTCTTAAAATTATACGTTGTCCTGCCATGCTTATCCAAACCAAGAACTATTCGTACCCTCATCTGCTGCTCCACCTTCACAAGCTCTTCGGGACCCATATTACATTCAAAATTAAGACTACAAGATCTTACAAGTTTACGCGCGTGGTCTATAACTGTACCTAACCAAATGTTTCTGGCTCGCATGTTTAGAACACTGATCATATGAGCTAAAATTACAGACATAAAACCACAACCATAACCATTGCTCGTGTGTTGTCTATAAATTTTATCAGAGTTAAAGTTCAAAGTGTACGATGTAGCGTCATGGCTCTCAATACGGAAGACGTTGTCAGTCTCGATTATGAAATTCTTCAGGCTGAATTTTGAACCACCCTGCATTGATTTCTCAATATGTGAGAGGATGTAATCACTATCTTCCTCAACCAGGCGTCTGTAGCGTATAACTACCCAGAACAGATCACCATCCTCATCGTTAGACTCTAATCCAAGCGCCAACCTCACCCGTGTCTTTCGCTCCTCATTACATTGAAGGGTGTATGCGACAATGCGCCGAACTGCGTTGTAAAGACCTTGTTCGAGGCCCTCATCATAAACGACCCGTGGTTCAACCCTAACGTTGTACCTGTCCCTAACCAGTACGGGGATGTTACTTACATTGTGTAGCAGTTTGATTGATACATCTCCGTCTGAAGAATCAGATGTTTCTGTGTGAGTTGTAGATGTAACAGAAGAAGGGTTTTGGGGTATTGCGGATGATGTGGAAGGGTGACGTGGCACGGAACCATTTAAATTCCTGATGTATATGGGTTTGGTGACGAAGGAGCTGGTGTTAGTAGCGACATCGTGTCTTCAGAGCTGTAAGACTCGAACTTTGACCGTTTTGAAGGTATTGTATACCCGATGTGGAGGGCTTTTCAGAATCCTCTATTACCGTACGCTTAACTCCTGCGGAGGTGGAAGGCTCCTTACTGGTTCCTGGAGTCCGTCTTCCAACAACTGAGAGGGGGGGGATTCCAGACCAGTCCCACGATCCCGCCCACTATCAACCGATAAAGTTGAAGGTTCCGGTGAGGCGTCTCGAGTTCCTTTTGAAACCTCATCAAGCTCTACAAGTTCTTGCTGATTGGGCGCACCATTCATTATTCTGGAAAAAAAGAACAAGCGAAGATTAGTGAATATAGGGTAAGACTTTTAAAAAATCTTTATATCCGGTAAAAGCGTGTCACGCAAAAGATAAGGTCTCTATAAAAATTCAAGTTCACAACTCCATCAACATGTACTATAAGTGGTCCTACAGGTTGTGGTGAAACTGTGTTTATGTTTAAAGTTATTAAAGATAAAGATGCATTGTTCTCAAAGCCTGTACATATGGTTATATGGTGCTCTTCAGCCTACCAGCCTATTTTTGATGAATACAAAGATGTTGTCTTATTCCATAGAGAGATTTATGACGTTGCTTCATTAAAGAATAGTAAACATACGGTAATTATGATTGAATTTCTTTGTGTCTGAAGCTAATATAATGCAGATTCTCAGACCGAATTTCTTCGAAAAATCATAGCATTTTTTTTTTTAATCATTAATTCAACTATTTAAGTTTAAAGTATTAACAAGTACCTAATTCAGAAATTTCTTTCAACAGTTTAATTTTATAATGATAGTCAAACATTTCTTAAAATTAACCACAATTCAAGCTTTGACGTTAAAAAAATATATATTATTCATAATATATACTGATTTTATTGACGTTGTGATCAATAAGGGCAAAAGTAATCACGAAAGGTTACTTCATTACCTAATTCCTATTTAGTGTCATTCTTTTGATAGAGTGCACAACGAAATAATAGTCTCAAATGTAAGTATATATATATATATATATATATATATATATATTATATATATATATATATATTATATATATAATATAATTATGCGGGTTGCTTCTACAGAGCTTCAATTTAATATTTAGTAGAAATCCAATGACAAAGAGAAATGTAAATGCCATGAAAAGTCTTCTTTATTGCGCAACATTTCGAGCAATACGCTCATCTTCAGGCTGTTTAATAACAATGTGAAATTAAAATCAATATTGAATGAAAAACAAACAGAAATTTCTATAACCTATTCGTAAAGACAAATTTTAAAAGACTGAGAAAAGAGGGTTAAGTTCTAAGTTATACAGATTTACATATCAAAATTAAGAAGTTATTTTTAAATACATGTAGTAAATGTGAAATTAATACACTGGAAAAATTACCAATAGTACACTGGAACAATGGAGCTATCTACCTTACACAGCAGTATCCGAGGCCGACTAATTTGAGCAGAGGAGACGGGAATGAAAGATGGCGAGGGAGATAGGGGAAGGAGGGATTATAAGGAATTGGGGAAGGAGGAGGGATCATAGCAGATTGAGAGGGACGGACGATGAGTCAACATTCAGACTAGGGGACAATGCTTTAATGAAAAGGGATTCTAAAATTCTTAGTGAGTTGGGACAAGTATTACAACCAAGAATTTTAAAATTGTCTAAAGTGACATCAATTTTACATTTGATGCTATGTTCACGAATGCTGGAGGCTTCCTTAGTTTTTAAAATTTTACCTGTTCGGCCACTTATTCCCATATGCGAATAAAATCTAGCCCTGAGAGAGCGAACAGTGCTGCCGATGTAATTCCCAAGGAGACACCTAGGGCAGGTAAATAAATATACAACACCGCTACGCAACGAGTCAGGGGTTCGATCCTTCGCTGAGAAAAAGCTACCTAAAGACGTTTTATTAATAAATATGATGCGGAAATCAGTATGATAAAAAAATTTCCTTAACAATTTTGTAAATTTAAGCTTAAATTCCTTATTCAAGGGACCCATTTCAGGTACCAAGAAATATTTTATATCCTTCGGCACTGTAATACATGGAAGTTGAGGGCTATAAACATTATTTAAGAAGGATCTAATTAGTTTGTCTACATATTGAACAGGAAAACTATTATTAGTAAAGTATGATCTTAGATTATTAAATTCATCATTAAGTAAGGTAAAATTAGAGGTCAAATTATATCCTCTGAACAGGAGAGTTTTAATACAAGACATCTTATAGTTGAAATCAGTAAAACTAAAAAAATTCATGCCCAAACCAGTGAAAGTGGGTTTCCTATAAACTGATGTAGTAATAGAATCACCGTTTTTCGAAATTAAAAGATCTAAGAAGGGGAGGGAGCCATTTTGCTCAGTTTCCATTGTATACGTTATATTGGGGTGCAAAGAATTTAGGAAGTTAAAGAATTGTTGCGCTTGTACCGCATTATCAAAGACTGCTATCGAATCATCAACGAAGCGTCGATAGAAAATTGGCTTGAGATGAGTGGGAGATTGTCTAAAAATTACACTTTCTAAATGAGTCATAAAAAAGTCAGCTAACGGTCCGACTGGTGATCCCATCCCTACCCCATCAATTTGTTGGTAAACCTTATTGTTGAAAGTGAAATAGCATTGTTTGAAGACCAATTCTAAAAGTTCCTTCAAATGAGACAATGAAAAACCATGAAAATTATCCCACTCATCTCAAGCCAATTTTCTATCGACGCTTCGTTGATGATTCGATAGCAGTCTTTGATAATGCGGTACAAGCGCAACAATTCTTTAACTTCCTAAATTCTTTGCACCCCAATATAACGTATACAATGGAAACTGAGCAAAATGGCTCCCTCCCCTTCTTAGATCTTTTAATTTCGAAAAACGGTGATTCTATTACTACATCAGTTTATAGGAAACCCACTTTCACTGGTTTGGGCATGAATTTTTTTAGTTTTACTGATTTCAACTATAAGATGTCTTGTATTAAAACTCTCCTGTTCAGAGGATATAATTTGACCTCTAATTTTACCTTACTTAATGATGAATTTAATAATCTAAGATCATACTTTACTAATAATAGTTTTCCTGTTCAATATGTAGACAAACTAATTAGATCCTTCTTAAATAATGTTTATAGCCCTCAACTTCCATGTATTACAGTGCCGAAGGATATAAAATATTTCTTGGTACCTGAAATGGGTCCCTTGAATAAGGAATTTAAGCTTAAATTTACAAAATTGTTAAGGAAATTTTTTTATCATACTGATTTCCGCATCATATTTATTAATAAAACGTCTTTAGGTAGCTTTTTCTCAGCGAAGGATCGAACCCCTGACTCGTTGCGTAGCGGTGTTGTATATTTATTTACCTGCCCTAGGTGTCTCCTTGGGAATTACATCGGCAGCACTGTTCGCTCTCTCAGGGCTAGATTTTATTCGCATATGGGAATAAGTGGCCGAACAGGTAAAATTTTAAAAACTAAGGAAGCCTCCAGCATTCGTGAACATAGCATCAAATGTAAAATTGATGTCACTTTAGACAATTTTAAAATTCTTGGTTGTAATACTTGTCCCAACTCACTAAGAATTTTAGAATCCCTTTTCATTAAAGCATTGTCCCCTAGTCTGAATGTTGACTCATCGTCCGTCCCTCTCAATCTGCTATGATCCCTCCTCCTTCCCCAATTCCTTATAATCCCTCCTTCCCCTATCTCCCTCGCCATCTTTCATTCCCGTCTCCTCTGCTCAAATTAGTCGGCCTCGGATACTGCTGTGTAAGGTAGATAGCTCCATTGTTCCAGTGTACTATTGGTAATTTTTCCAGTGTATTAATTTCACATTTACTACATGTATTTAAAAATAACTTCTTAATTTTGATATGTAAATCTGTATAACTTAGAACTTAACCCTCTTTTCTCAGTCTTTTAAAATTTGTCTTTACGAATAGGTTATAGAAATTTCTGTTTGTTTTTCATTCAATATTGATTTTAATTTCACATTGTTATTAAACAGCCTGAAGATGAGCGTATTGCTCGAAACGTTGCGCAATAAAGAAGACTTTTCATGGCATTTACATTTCTCCTTGTCATTGGATTTCTACTAAATATATATATATATATATATATATATACAGGGCGTCCCAAAAAAATGTATACACACTTTAACAGCTGATAGCTCAATTGATGTTTCTTTCTTTCCAAGTTAAACCCATTAGAATTAATAATGGCAGTCAGACTAAGCTTTGAACAAAGGAAATTCATTCTAAAATGCTACTGGAAGTGTGAAAACGCAGTTGAAGTGCAAAGACAGTTTAGGAGGGAGTTTCAAACAGATCCACCAACGCGACTTACCATCACTCGAATTAGAGATAAGTTTGAAGCCGATGGAACTGTTCAGAATGTCCACAAGAAGCGTTCCGGAAGACCACGGACATCGACAAGCCCCACAAAGCAAGAAAGAGTACTGGAAACGTATCACCAAAGTCCAAGAAAATCTGTGCGGCAAGCGAGTCGTGAGGTAGGAATTTCAGAATCGTCTGTCCAACGCATTTTGAAGCGCTGTCAATGGAAAAGTTACATTCCAAGATTAGTCCATGCTATTAATGAAGATGATCCGGACCGAAGAGTGGAGTATTGCGAGTGGTACTTGGCACGATGTGGATGTGGATTGGACGAAGGGGTTTCGTAGAATACCCTCCACGTTCACCAGACCTCACACCACTAGACTTTTTTTAGGGGATACTTAAAAGACAAAGTCTACGCTATAAAACCTGCAACAGTCGCTGAATTGAGAGCAGCCATTGAACGAGAATGCACACAAATACCAAACGAAATGTTTCGTGATGTTTGCGATTCCATTGCTTCGCGTTATCAGCAGTGCCTGGACCAGAACGGACGTCAGTTTGAAAACAGGCGTTGACAAAACAATTAAATAATGTCTGTAGATTCTATTACATTTTGAAAATGAAATGTATTTTAATAAACACTGCCTTTATAATTATTTAAAGTGTGTATACATTTTTTTGGGACGCCCTGTATATATATATATATAGGAGGTGTGCTAGAAGGCTTTATTCATAGGATATTTAGTTGTTGAATTAAATGTTCGAATTCCTTACTAGATACTTATTTGCATGTAAGAAAGGTCCGTATCCATAGGATATTTACTTTATTGATCTATGTCATCTGATTTTTAACTTTAGAGGCATCTAAAGTCAGTGGTTTACTCATCACGACCACAAACCAATGATTACTTGAAAAGAATTCTCGAGGAATGCGTCAAAATTGGAGAAAATGAATTCTCCACTGTTCGAGCTAACATACCACAATATATAGTAAGGACTGTTGTTATACCCTGTATATATATATATATATATATATATATACATATAGAGGATCACCCGAAGATCCGTTACCCCAGCCTTTTTTAGTTAGCTTTATAAGGGTAACTAACGAAAATATTACGACTTAACCTAACCAATCGTTAGGTCAACTGTACGCCCTTGACGATTGGTTAGGTTAGGTCGTGATATTTCCTTAACAATTTTGTAAATTTAAGCTTAAATTCCTTATTCAAGGGACCCATTTCAGGTACCAAGAATATTTTTATATCCTTCGGCACTGTAATACATGGAAGTTGAGGGCTATAAACATTATTTAAGAAGGATCTAATTAGTTTGTCTACATATTGAACAGGAAAACTATTATTAGTAAAGTATGATCTTAGATTATTAAATTCATCATTAAGTAAGGTAAAATTAGAGGTCAAATTATATCCTCTGAACAGGAGAGTTTTAATACAAGACATCTTATAGTTGAAATCAGTAAAACTAAAAAAATTCATGCCCAAACCAGTGAAAGTGGGTTTCCTATAAACTGATGTAGTAATAGAATCACCGTTTTTCGAAATTAAAAGATCTAAGAAGGGGAGGGAGCCATTTTGCTCAGTTTCCATTGTATACGTTATATTGGGGTGCAAAGAATTTAGGAAGTTAAAGAATTGTTGCGCTTGTACCGCATTATCAAAGACTGCTATCGAATCATCAACGAAGCGTCGATAGAAAATTGGCTTGAGATGAGTGGGAGATTGTCTAAAAATTACACTTTCTAAATGAGTCATAAAAAAGTCAGCTAACGGTCCGACTGGTGATCCCATCCCTACCCCATCAATTTGTTGGTAAACCTTATTGTTGAAAGTGAAATAGCATTGTTTGAAGACCAATTCTAAAAGTTCCTTCAAATGAGACAATGAAAAACCATGAAAATTATCCCACTCATCTCAAGCCAATTTTCTATCGACGCTTCGTTGATGATTCGATAGCAGTCTTTGATAATGCGGTACAAGCGCAACAATTCTTTAACTTCCTAAATTCTTTGCACCCCAATATAACGTATACAATGGAAACTGAGCAAAATGGCTCCCTCCCCTTCTTAGATCTTTTAATTTCGAAAAACGGTGATTCTATTACTACATCAGTTTATAGGAAACCCACTTTCACTGGTTTGGGCATGAATTTTTTAGTTTTACTGATTTCAACTATAAGATGTCTTGTATTAAAACTCTCCTGTTCAGAGGATATAATTTGACCTCTAATTTTACCTTACTTAATGATGAATTTAATAATCTAAGATCATACTTTACTAATAATAGTTTTCCTGTTCAATATGTAGACAAACTAATTAGATCCTTCTTAAATAATGTTTATAGCCCTCAACTTCCATGTATTACAGTGCCGAAGGATATAAAATATTTCTTGGTACCTGAAATGGGTCCCTTGAATAAGGAATTTAAGCTTAAATTTACAAAATTGTTAAGGAAATTTTTTTATCATACTGATTTCCGCATCATATTATTAATAAAACGTCTTTAGGTAGCTTTTTCTCAGCGAAGGATCGAACCCCTGACTCGTTGCGTTAGCGTGTGTTGTATATTTATTTACCTGCCCTAGGTGTCTCCTTGGGAATTACATCGGCAGCACTGTTCGCTCTCTCAGGGCTAGATTTTATTCGCATATGGGAATAAGTGGCCGAACAGGTAAAATTTTAAAAACTAAGGAAGCCTCCAGCATTCGTGAAACATAGCATCAATGTAAAATTGATGTCACTTTAGACAATTTTAAAATTCTTGGTTGTAATACTTGTCCCAACTCACTAAGAATTTAGAATCCCTTTTCATTAAAGCATTGTCCCCTAGTCTGAATGTTGACTCATCGTCCGTCCCTCTCAATCTGCTATGATCCCTCTCTCTCCTTCCCCAATTCCTTATAATCCCTCCTTCCCCTATCTCCCTCGCATCTTTCATTCCCGTCTCCTCTGCTCAAATTAGTCGGCCTCGGATACTGCTGTGTAAGGTAGATAGCTCCATTGTTCCAGTGTACTATGGTAATTTTTCCAGTGTATTAATTTCACATTTACTACATGTATTTAAATAACTTCTTAATTTTGATATGTAAATCTGTAAAACTTAGAACTTAACCCTCTTTTCTCAGTCTTTAAAATTTGTCTTTTACGAATAGGTTATAGAAAATTTCTGTTTGTTTTTCATTCAATATTGATTTTAATTTCACATTGTTATTAAACAGCCTGAAGATGAGCGTATTGCTCGAAACGTTGCGCAATAAGAAGACTTTCATGGCATTTACATTTCTCCTTGTCATTGGATTTCTACTAAATATATATATATATATATATATATATACAGGGCGTCCCAAAAAAATGTATACACACTTTAACAGCTGATAGTTCAATTGATGTTTCTTTCTTTCCAAGTTAAACCCATTAGAATTAATAATGGCAGTCAGACTAAGCTTTGAACAAAGGAAATTCATTCTAAAATGCTACTGGAAGTGTGAAAACGCAGTTGAAGTGCAAAGACAGTTTAGGAGGGAGTTTCAAACAGATCCACCAACGCGACTTACCATCACTCGAATTAGAGATAAGTTTGAAAGCCGATGGAACTGTTCAGAATGTCCACAAGAAGCGTTCCGGAAGACCACGGACATCGACAAGCCCACAAAGCAAGAAAGAGTACTGGAAACGTATCACCAAAGTCCAAGAAAATCTGTGCGGCAAGCGAGTCGTGAGGTAGGAATTTCAGAATCGTCTGTCCAACGCATTTTAAGCGCTGTCAATGGAAAAGTTACATTCCAAGATTAGTCCATGCTATAATGAAGATGATCCGGACCGAAGAGTGGAGTATTGCGAGTGGTACTTGGCACGATGTGGATGTGGATTGGACGAAGGGGTTTTCGTAGAATACCCTCCACGTTCACCAGACCTCACACCACTAGACTTTTTTATGGGGATACTTAAAAGACAAAGTCTACGCTATAAAACCTGCAACAGTCGCTGAATTGAGAGCAGCCATTGAACGAGAATGCACACAAATACCAAACGAAATGTTTCGTGATGTTTGCGATTCCATTGCTTCGCGTTATCAGCAGTGCCTGGACCAGAACGGACGTCAGTTTGAAAACAGGCGTTGACAAAACAATTAAATAATGTCTGTAGATTCTATTACATTTTGAAAATGAAATGTATTTTAATAACACTGCCTTTATAATTATTTAAAGTGTGTATACATTTTTTTGGGACGCCCTGTATATATATATATATAGGAGGTGTGCTAGAAGGCTTTATTCATAGGATATTTAGTTGTTGAATTAAATGTTCGAATTCCTTACTAGATACTTATTTGCATGTAAGAAAGGTCCGTATCCATAGGATATTTACTTTATTGATCTATGTCATCTGATTTTTAACTTTAGAGGCATCTAAAGTCAGTGGTTTACTCATCACGACCACAAACCAATGATTACTTGAAAAGAATTCTCGAGGAATGCGTCAAAATTGGAGAAAATGAATTCTCCACTGTTCGAGCTAACATACCACAATATATAGTAAGGACTGTTGTTATACCCTGTATATATATATATATATATATATATACATATAGAGGATCACCCGAAGATCCGTTACCCCAGCCTTTTTTAGTTAGCTTTATAAGGGTAACTAACGAAAATATTACGACTTAACCTAACCAATCGTTAGGTCAACTGTACGCCCTTGACGATTGGTTAGGTTAGGTCGTGATATTTTCGTTAGTTAGCCTTATAAAGCTAACTGAAAAAGGCTCGGGTGACGGATCTTCAGGTGATCCTATATATATATGTAAAGAACGACGCTTGCGTAGAAGAAACGTCCGGACAAGATGGGGAGAGAGAACGAGCAAATGAAAAATGAGGCACCTGCCAGGAATCGAACCCTGGATCATTCAATTGCCGGTCGGGTATGCTAACCACTGCACCAAGGTCCCCGATCAGTCACACCTCTTAATGCTCCTACATTTGATTCCGCTCGTATGTAGGAGAATTACGAGTTGTGACTGATCCGGGACCTTGGTGCAGTGGTTAGAATATTCGACCGGCAATTGGATGATCCCGGGTTCGATTCCTGGGAGGTGCCTCATTTTTCATTTGCTCATTCTCTCTCTCCATCTTGTGCGGACGTTTCTTCTACACAAGCGTCGTTCTTTACATTAATTATACTGTGTATGGTTTGTAGTTAAAATATATATATATATATATATATAATATATATATATATATAATATAATATTTTGCGATCACATTTTTTGACAAAAAATGCTGTATTAATGCTATAAACTATCATATATGGTAAACTATACGGTCACTGTTAGGAGCCATTTATTACTGGAAAATATAAAGATACAAAGAGTCCATTTAATGCTTTTGGAACTTTCCTTTCCACGGTGTACAAGTGAAAAATATGGGTAAATATTAAATTCCAGAGACAGTTTTTTGACAAACTCGAAATTCGTTACAAGGATTATGAGTGGTTTGAAGTTTTGAAAGTTGATTCATCATGAGCTCTCGGCCAATCATGGCAAAATTATTGATGTCGTCATCAACTTTCGAATAATCGGGATCATTCTAATAAGCGGGCTATATATATATATAATATATATATATATAGAGAGAGAGAGAGAGGAGAGAGAGAGAGAGAGAGAGAGAGAGGGTTTAAGTATTGTTTAAGAGTTTAAGTATTTAGTGAGAGTTTAAGTATTTGGGTCAAACTATTACCAGCTCCTTGAGTGATGACTCGGATATAAGAAAACAATCTCGAAGCCTTTGTTTTAAAGCGAATATGAGTATAAGGAACTTTCGGTTCTGTACAAGTGAAGCTAAAGACACTCTCTTTCGTACTTTCTGCAATAATATACGGACACAGCAATTCTGGGTGAATTATATAAAAGGTTCTGGCAGAACTCTAAATTTGCTGTACAACGGGTCTTATAGACTCTTACATAAATTACCTCCAAGATGCTCAGCTTCGCAAATGTTTGCTACCCGCAATGTCCCGAGCTTCCGAAGGTAACAAGACGTGCTCAGTACAGTCTAATGCAAAGCATTAAAAAATCAACCAACCCGATAATTATCCAAGCTATCCGTGATTCCTGCCGTTTATCCTTTGAGCCAGAGTTTTTCAATCTTTTTGAAGCCACGGAACCTTTATTTAAAAAAAAGAGAAAAAAAATCACGGAACCTTGACCAACAGGTAAAATTTAAATGATATAAGGCAAATGGTAATAAAATACAATTTATGCTCATTGCAGTTTCTTTATGTAATTTATGAAATTTACATGAATTTCACAAAAAAAATATATAAGTTTAGAAATTTACAAGAAAAAAAAAAAGACAATTTACTTTTATTGACTTATTTATTTTAAATTCCCCTCCCCACATTACGGTCAGCATAAAAGAAATTATAAGTATAAAAAATATCGTGTTTATTGTAAAATTAAAGTTTTCGTTAGCAAAGATCTTTATAAAACATCATCATATATTTGTATAATATGCACTGTGAGAGCTAACACACATTTACACTGCATTTAATAACATTACTGTGATCATAACTTCCATGAACTGCGAAAACTAAACCTAAAAACATAGAAAAAAACACAAAATCAATTAGACCAGTGCTTGTGGTCATCAGCCGTGTTTCGTTTACAAAATGGGCTCCTGTTTCTTAGTGTGGCTGCAAGAGGGCAACACGTATTCTGGATATCTCATCGTTTGAATTAAAATTCTCTCTCTCGCCCACTCTCTCTTTGCCTACGTCTTTCAAAACACAATCACTGAATTCGCAGAATATATATTGTAAATTCATCCATGCCAGTTGATATTATTTTATCTTACCTCTCTCTCCTTCTCAGTCTCCCATGACATGCTCCACGGAACCCCATCAAGTTCTCGCGGAACACAGTTTGAAAACCCCTGCTCTAAGCTATGGACTTCTTGGCACGAAAACGTCTGTCTGTATTTCCACTTAACTTCGACATTACTGTATTATTTCTAATCAATTGTGTATATTTTTATCCTTAGTATGTGAACTGTCATTGTATTGTAGTGAACGGGTTTTATTATATCTTTTCTTCATTATTAATTTACGCTTCTTCCTACTTTACTATATCTCTATTGCTCTTTATTTCATTTAACTGTTTCTTCGTATAGTTTCCGGTAGCCACGCCGAGTTCTGACTCTAAAAAGACCGTTATAAAGCCAATGGGGAAGGGGAATATTAATACTCTTATTTAACACTTGTTACGTTTTATTAATTTCGAAAGTGGTTTAGTTAATTAGGGGATATGCGAGTATGAAATATTACTAAATATATTTAGGTCGGAGAGGGCGCAAAACAATTTAACTTTAAGATCACATGGCTCTAAATCTTACGCGTATCGCGTCTACCTCAAGACTGAAAAACCGTTATAGGTATAGTCCACTCTCCGGGCCTATTTAGGATTACCAACCCTACCCATTTTAAACAATTCAAATCTAACAACCATGCTTTATCGTAATCATCACAATTTTTAGTAAATTTATATTAAACATTATCTTATTTAATTAAACAAATTAATATTCTTAACTAAGCATTACTACACTCGCATCACCCCCTTGAAAATAAGTTTTTCCATTAGGAAAACTTATTAATATCGTTTAACAATGTCAATAAATTTATTCAACAAACTTATATATTTTGCAATTTTTTTTTTTTTTTTTTTTTTTTTTAACACTTATTCAAAGTTTAGAAATAGACAAGAAATAATAGAATGACAATTCCCATACATATATTGTATCATATTATAAAACCGAAAACTTTATAATTTTCACATTTGCATAAAATAACATTTCACTCTAATAATTAAATTACAACCTGTAACTAATCTATACATGCCAAAAAAAATAACAGAAAATTTTCTTACAGTGGCTACACAAATCTCAAGTTCACAATCTATTCCCGCGATTTCTCATCAACGATCGCTTTACATTCGAAACAATTATTTGTATAGTTATACAGTTACTATCAGGGCAACATAGAAAAAAATAAGAAAAAGTTTACATAAAATACTGACCAAGAGCGCACATACTATTTCACGAAAAACACAACAAATATGGGCAATAATCGGACCCTTTTCACTTATAATTTCATTAGATAATAATCAGTACATTTGTTTGCTGGACGTTGTTTAGATGACACTCCGCACGCTGACAACGGATTTCAATTTTCAATCGCAGCTCTCCTGCTCACTTCGCTAGAATGCAAGGGATTGCATCAATCAATATGCAACAGGGCAGCACGCTATAATGGTTCCGCTCTCTCTCCAATGGCGAAAAAAAAAACAAGAGACGTCCAATTCTAAAAGGATCAGGGGGGAGATATCTGAAAGCGGGACCACGCGCTGGAATTGGACGGAATTTGCAATTCTAGAAGTCGATGAAGAAACTCGCCTTGTCTCATCTCCACTTTTGTCGGTGAACGCTGCTCTTCCTACGTCCAGCTGAAAGACTCTTCTACTGGCAACAATCAAACGATGACTCCGCCGTAGGCCGTTTCCCAACGAACCTACTGTATGTCTGTATGGACAGTACAGTCGTAGGCGCCCGTTCAAGCTCTCGTGGCTTGTCTACCGCGCGCTTTGTTGACACATATTTAGCGAAGCATTCGAGCAACGTGACCAGCTACTGCCCGAAAAATACCAGTAGACCATCTTCGATCGAAACTTTCGTGTACCAAGACCCTGCACACGTAAATTTCTCTTCTCTTCCGGAACTGTCCTGCGCCAAGTCCCTGCGCATTCGGTTCCTCTCTTCTCTCTTCTCTTCCGAAACCATCCTGCGCCAAGTCCATGCGCATTCTGGGTTTCTCTCTCTCTCTCTCTCATTGGTGATCGATCACCTATCCGGTCGACTAAACTCACTTGATGGAACTCGGATTCAACTTGGTTGACCCAAACTGAGTCTTGCAATTTTGAAAAAAAAAGTTTATTCTAAACGTGTTTCTGTACTGCTTATCATTTCATATTTAATTTATCAAATTCTTTCGACAATTCACTTCGAAATACTAACTACACATTTGCTCTGGCCAAATTCACGGAAAAAAAAAAATAAAAATTTCGCAAAAATTTAATCAAATCTAGCTACCAATAAGGTCACTTATGGCAGTAGAGAAGATAAAAAAAAGTCATAAAACGCTAAACAAAATTGTACAGTATAAATATAAAAGCGCCCATACATAGTAACTGTTAGTATAATTTAAGAATATTATTGTTCAAACTATCGTCAGAAATCACCTCAATACCTCTAAATACAAAAGACAAAAATGAACCCCAGAAACTTCATGTCATCCATTCTCTGACAATCATGAACCCTCTTGCTTTGAGGAGGAGCACACAGACGCCACAAAAACGTTACTGGCTATCTATGAGGCTCCATTTCCGAGTGTACACTTGAGTCAATGTTTCAAATGCACTAGTTAACTCCGACTGAAGGTTTAAACAATAATAATTTTCTAAACAGTTATTAAAAAGTAAAAAAAATTTAAATATTACTACCAAAAATTATTTTAATACAGTAATTCCAACTTGAAACGTCAAATTTCATAAGAATTGAACTTGCAATTCGCAAATTACATCTGAGATACAACTCTCTCCTTCAACAGAAACCTCAGTATGGTTTTCAAATCACAGAAATCTCAGCAATTTATCGTTTCCAAGTGAAAATACAAATTTTTATCGTTATACTAAATAAGAATAGATCATATGTACTAAAAAATTACACACAATCCACTGTAAACAAAACTAAAACATTTCCTAATTGAGAGCGGTCGCTTTGTTTGTAAGCGAACCTCTATACAAATATCCCTAACCGAATGAAACTGCATTATATCCTAACATAATTTCGTAATATTTTCCATGCAAACGCTCAAACTAAAAAAAAGGACATTTTTCATTTCTAATTCCAAATTAAAATTTCAAATTAAAACATCCTTTTTAGAATACAATCTAAATTTGAACTAAAAATTTTACCATTGTCATTGAACTGGAAAGAAAAATAAAAATCGGCCTATCTGTACAAATAAATTGATTATTGAATGAATTATATAAAACGTAAAGAAAATTTCTACACAAATTTCTGTAATTCAAAAAAATTATAATATCGAGATTTAGTAAAATGTGTACCGTAACTCACATTGGCCGCCAAAATAAAAATAAAATTTACTGCCGCTTTTAGGCCTATAATTAATAAATTCAATGTTATGCGTGAAAAGACAATTTAGAATGTTATGCATAACGTTTGTGCTTATTAAAGAAAAATCCTATGCTTATTTATGTTAAACCAATGAAAATTTTGTTAAATAACTAAAAATTTACACTCAATAGACATACCGTAATAACGGTTAATCTCCGAACAATATTTTACGATAGGCCTACAAGAAATTCTTCTTAAGTACGATACAATAGCCATTTTACCAAATATGTCGGAATTGTCGTGAAATGAATCGAAAGAAACAGAGGAAAAAAAATAATCAGCTTACCTACCAAATTGTATATAATTAATGAGTATAAAAAAAATATCCAAAACAACTTTTATAGAAAATTTCACAACACAATTTAACACAATCCTATACGGCCCAATCTGACAATTTTTAATATCTTTAAGATTTATTTTTCGATTTGTCCCTTAACTGTAACGTAATCCTATTTTAGCGCGAAGCGAGCAAAGCAAAAAGCCCGTAAACCTATATTTACAAAATAATCCTATTATTATATACAGGCAATCGAAATATAATCAAAAATCTGCTAATGAAACCCAGAAAATTTCTCATGTTCATGAAATGGTTTTGAATCGGTACAAATTTTCGCTAAAACATTTTTAAAGACAATATAAAACGTGTATCACTGTATTTAAACTAACAATTCACTTACGTACAAATCGTTATTCTTATTATTATGATTATTACAATTTTCACTAATTCCAAAAGTTTTAAACAAAAAGTTAAAAAGGTAAGCTGAAAGAGTAGAGATGAGAAAAAAAAAAAGAAATTTGAGTCTTCAGGCAGCACGATTTTTCAAACTATACCCTCTCCGCGACCGAATGAACGAAACTTTTGAAGCGACGCGACTCGGAATAATTTGGAAAACAATGGGCGCGCCATTTTGAATTTTCATTTATAATGAATTTTAAGGAATGAAAATCGAAATTTGCCTGCAAGCGGGATAAACTTTGCATTTAGATATTTTAATAATCGAAATAAAATATTCATTAACGCTATTGGTTATTATACCGGGTTTTAAGAATTTTAATCGAAATCCTAACACGTGGGTAAGCCTCACAAAATATGATGTAAGACCGCCGCTAGCCACCAGAATGTAGTGAACGCTTTATTATTTACTTTCTTTATTTATTTATTTACTTATTTACGCTTCTTCCTACTTTACTATATCTCTATTGCTCTTTATTTCATTTAACTGTACACTCTCGTTACTCATTTTCGCCGTCAGTATAATAGTTTCCGGTAGCGCGCGAGTTCTGACTCTAAAAGACCGTTACAAAACGAAGGGGAAGGGAATATTAATACTCTTATTAACACTTATTACGTTTTATTAATTTCGAAAGTGGTTTAGTTAATTAGGGGATATGCGAGTATGAAATATTACTAAATATATTTCGGCGGAGAGGGCGCAAAACAATTTAACTTTAAGATCACATGGCTCTAAATCTTACGCGTATCGCGTCTACCTCAAGACTGAAAAACCGTTATAGGTATAGTCCACTCTCCGGGCCTATTTAGGATTACCAACCCTACCCATTTTAAACAATTCAAATCTAACAACCATGCTTTATCGTAATCATCACAATTTTTAGTAAATTTATATTAAACATTATCTTATTTAATTAAACAAATTAATATTCTTAACTAAGCATTACTACAGTATTAATAATATTTGTCATATGGACTATAGTCTGCCAATAAACCTTTTCATTTTCATATATATATATATATATATATATATATATATATATATATATATATATATATATATAGGCATAATATTACTCTACTAACCTAACCTAACCACCTGACCTAGCGTATGCCTACCTGACCAGAAGATAGAAGATTCACCCTATTTTACTAACGATTAACTTACTTCATATGGTGGATAGGGATATCGCACCGTCCCTCAATCGTATTCGTGTGAGGACCAATCTCAATGTCCTTAAAATTAATGATATGGTTTACTGCAAATATGTCTGAACCCTTCCTGACCTAAATCCCGGTACAATTTCCAACCGTCCGAAATTATGCATAAGTGACTATTAAAACCTTACTCTAACTTAAATGAGACTCATCAAACCATGCCTTTGTCGAAAGGAATACTGTAAATATACATGTAAACAAATTTCCCACACCTTTTCATATAAATTACACTGGCCATCAAATTTCGTACAAATTACAGTATCTTTCGCCAGTTTTTAAAATTGTAAATAAGCTAACACTTCACTTTCATTGTGTACACGTTCCAGTAAATCTCTTACGATAGACTATTACATCTCTCTCTCTCTCTCTCTCTCTCTCTCTCTCTCTCTCTCTCTCCCCACTTTTCAGTTAAAACGAAAATCATGTATTGGTATGACGTATTGCATATAACAGATAAAAGATTTGCCATGATTGCCTGAATGCTCATGATAACATCGCCAACATTTAGCCAATCAGAATCCTTGCAATAAATTTCGACTTTATCCAAAACCTGGTGTCCCCTAAACTTAATATTAGCCAAAATACGCAAATTAAAATACATCAAGAAACAGAAAACTAAAAAAAAATTAACCATGAAATATTAGGGCAGTAAACATAAAAACCGTATGTCATCAGTCATCAGAAAAATGGTAAAAACCTAGTTTGGTAACTGACTAAAAATTCTGGTAACATTAATAAAGCTGTTTAGCTCTTAAAATAAATCCTTATTTATAGTTATGTATGTGGGGAGCTTAATATCTTTGTTTGGATAAAGCTGCATGGTTATACAGTGAGTTGGCAAATGAAAATAAACACCACGATAATTGTCTTCATGATTAAATGGCAAAGCTTATCAGTGGAATGTATAGTATTAGAATCCATAAGAAATAAAATTATGTTATACAAGGTGATTCACACTCGCTGGTTGCCCCAGAGTATCGCTAATACGATACTCTGGGGCTACCAGCAAGCGAATCACCCTGTACTATTGAGAAACTTAAAGTACATAATCTGATTTAGAAAGTTCCAAATTCAGTAACTTATAGCTTCTGGCATTATTACTTCATTAATAGATTGATTAAATCATTTTGTTTCATCTAACACAGTGCCTCATCTGTCGCAGAACTGTTTTAACTTGTGTGCATACCACACGAATAATTAAGAGCAGAATATAACGAAATAAAAGAAGGACAGAGATTTTAGGGAACTGCCACCTCGTTCACCTGACCTGTACCCCGACTGGACTACTTTTAAAGGGCCACGTTAAAAGTGTTATTTACCCATCAAAACCACATTGTTTGGATGAAATTAGCGCCAGGACCACAAATGCAGTTCATTAAATCACTCAACAGCAACTGAAAGCTGTTTTCAAACAATTGCAAAATCGGAACGCTGTACCGCGAAAAATAAAAAAAATAAAAATTCAAAAATATTTATTCAGAAAGAATACAAGGGACAGAATTTTATTTTTTTTTATACAATTTAGATATTTGATATACCATTAATATATTTACAGTACCTACTCTAATCTGAATATGCTGTTGGAAGTATGGAAGCTTTTTAGGCAAAATTAATGACATTTAGCTCATTTATTACATAAGAAAAGTGAAAGTGGTAAGTAATAGTGATGATGGCAACAAATAATAATAATAATAATAATAAAATAATAATAATAATAATAATAAATGCAGTATAACATTTACAAAATTTTACATAATTTTAAAGTAAAAGATTTATTGTATATTATTAGAAAATAAATGATGCTTAATATAAAAATTTAAAAGAGTTAAATTATGAAATTAAAATTGCTTAATGAAATTAGCATATTTAAGATAGTTAATTATAAAATGGGAACTTAATTACTATGGCAATAATGGCAGTAGTGAACTTATACATCAGTAGCAGCTAATGAAGTGTTTTTTAGTGATTTTCGAAACACAGTTAGTTATAAAACTGCCTGACATGTATGGGAATTGCATTTCATACATCCTGTAGTTTCCAATGTTTGGTTTGCTTATATAATCCCGGGAAATCCGGTGTTAGTATAATGATAGTGTATTTGATTGGGGGGGGAGGGGAAATACTCTTTGAATGAGTGATATAAGTTGATTTTTAATGACAACGTTGAACATAATGACAGGAACAATGAATTTGTATAAGTCATTTAGTTTTAAAATACCCCGGGTGTCTGACAAAAAATTGTACCCGAACAAATTTGAATAACTTTTGTTTTTTAAATTAATGTTTTTTTTTTTCAGATGTGTATTATATAGACGTTTGGCAAGACATCTCTGAAGATTTGAAGAGGATCCATACATCTTTGACAATGGGGTGGACGACTAAAGAAAAGACATTCTGCGTTGAAAGCTACCTAAAATCCAAATCATACAAGCAGACAGCCAAAAGTTTTCAAAAGCATTTTAACTATGGCAAACATCAAGCACTTCCATTGAAATCACATATTGTGTATTGGGTAAAGAAGTTTCGCGAAATGGGTCCTGTAAATAATATAAATTCACAGAGTTCCGGACGACCTCTATCGCAGCGGACACCGGAGAACATTGAAGCGGCCAGGGAGTCAGTGGGTCGTAGCCTCGAAAAGTCACTGAGACGACGCTCACAAGAGCTGCAGATACAGAGAGGAAGCCTATCAAACATCCTACACAAAGATCTTAATCTCCAGCCTTATCACATTGGTGTTTTTCAACAATTAACGGCCAATGATATGGCAAGGCGTGTTAAGATGTGTCGTTGTTTTATCACTAAAATTAAGGCGGAACCAGATTTCCTGGACAATCTCTGGTTTTCGGATGAAGCTCATTTTCTGCTTTCAGGCCAGGTCAGTATGGGGGAAGGCCACAGAAAATTACAGAATTGAAAACTGCCATCACAAGAAAAATCCGGAGCATCCCGGCTGAAGAGTGTGCACGAACCATCAATAACTTTGAGCGGCGGATTCAGCTCTGCCTCCAACGTAAAGGCTCACATCTTGAGCATATCGTGCAACTGCGGCAAGATCGTTAATTTCTTGGGTAGACACCTGAAATTCTGAGTGAAGTTGTGCCATGTTGTTGTCAATATATGGTGAAAATATGAAGTTGTTTCAAAAATAATTTTAAAAACTATTAAACATTTCTAGGGTACAATTTTTTATTGGACACCCATTACTTAATTCTTTAAACATTGGGGAAGTGTGACTTTGTCTGTTGTCATTATTCGACAGGGTTCGAAGACATTTTTTAGGAATTACTTCCAAAGGATGTTTTATATATTTCTTTGAACTACCCCATGCTGTAATTCAATATAATAAACGTGGATGGATGACGGAATAATACAGGATAAGGAGTGCGTTTTGAGAAAGAGTGTTTTTAGTTCAAATGATATAATGAAATAGAATGATGATATTTTGGATATGATATGTTGTAATACATTACTTTGGAAATTTAGTTTTTCGTCTAAATTAATGGCAAGCATTTTAACCTCATTTACTCTTTACCCTCATTACCCATTTACCCTCATTTAACCTCATTCCTAATTTTTATTTGACAGTTTGTATTTATGTTTTGTGGCAATAATAATAATGTGAATTTTTTAGGTTCAGTAAAAGTTTATTAGCACACATCCAATTGCCTGTTCGTTTCATTAATCAGAAAGTCTAAATTATGATGGGAAGAAGTAAGTGTGGTAGAAAGATAAAAATCTTTGACGTGAATTAGAAATAGTAATGGTCCAAGAATAGTTCCTTGTGGGACTCCACTAGTTAGCTTAGCATCGTCTTGTCGGATAAATTATCTTTTAATGTGATGTATTCATGACGATTTGACAGATATGATCTGAGCCACTCCAGAATATTTCCTCTTATTCTGTAATGTGAAGTTTATGCAATAAGATTTCATGCGAAAGTGTATCAAATGCTTTTGACAAATAGAGGAATACCAAGATGACGGTTATGTTGAGGCCAAGAAATTTGTAATGTAGTGCGTTGAAAACTTTAATAATTAAACTTTTATATGCTGTTTCAGTTTGTTTCTATCATATGTACGTACAACAAAAAGTTATTGAAGTTTAAAACTGAACAAGGACGTTGTAACCACCCTGCATATACAGTATATATATATATATATTATATATATATTATATATATAATATATATGCATAGAACAAGGAATTCTTCTGGGGAAATTAAATCCACTTTAGTCCTAATAAGTAATGGTAAATGACAAATACTATAGTTTTTCTTTTTCATGATGGAAGCACAACGTGGGCAACGAGTCACTAGCAAAGAGTCCCCAGAAATTGCTTCCCTCACTAGCTATCTGCTAAGCAAATAGGACTCAGCTTTGGGACAGGGTCTAGGGTTTAAAGCTTTCCAGACAGCTACATTCAGAACCTTAACATACGCAAGAAACTCGTTGCATTTACGTCGGATCGAATACATCAAAGGAAAAGGGGCAACTATTGTATTTATAGCCAAAAACCAAAACTTTAAAATTTAACCGGAAAATTTGAGCGTCCACTTCTGAAAGCACTTAACATGTCCGTTTAATGTGATACAACTCAGAATGGTCTCCTGAGGAACTTTTATATTACACACAGACCGTGCATGAAACAAGGAACGTTGGGCTTCTATCATGACAAAGAAAAACTAGAGTTTGTCAATTACTATTACTTATTCGGACTATAGTGGATTTAATTTTCCGAAAGAGTTCCTGGTTCCATGCACGGTCTGTGTTTAAAACACACACACACACACGCACACACACACACACACATATATATATATACACACCACACGCACACACACACACACATATATATATACACACACACACACACAGGGGCGGATTAACTGTACTTGGGGCCTGAGGCTAATTTTATTTTGGGGGCCCTTTTCTATAGATTTTTATTAACAATACATGTACATGTACAGTACTTAGTACATTTACACGAATTATATGCAAGGTGCTTAGGCTAATTGAGAAACAAACTTAAAAGAACATTAACACAGTATATTTTGCCGTTTGCTAAAACAAAACAGTGTTAAACAAACCTTACCGGTGACGTAGCCGGCGCGCAGCAAAACCCGGCTGTTCATCCTTCCACACAATAAAGAAAGTGGTTGGTAGATAAATGGGTACCCTGGGAGGCCTAGTGGTTAAGGCACTGGGCTGCTGGTGGGGCGTGGTTCGGATTCCACGTTAAAACTGTAGGTCTAAGGTGGAGTGAAAAGCTTGACGTTCGTCAGAATGAACAATTCGGGCGGAAGCTAACCAAAGGTTACCAAAGCTAAGGTGTGTGTATATATATATATATATATATATATATATATAGAGAGAGAGAGAGAGAGAGAGAGAAGAGAGAGAGAGAGAGAGAGAAGAGGTAAATAATATTAAAGCCTTAAATAAATTGAAAGAAAATTTTTGTCTATCCTTCTCCTGAAAGGTAAATAACAATTAATTATTTATTAAGTGTTAATGTGGTATAATTCAATTTTGCGTATAATTCTACATTTAAATACAAACCGAGTAATTACTCATCACCTCAATATATTTTTTGTTAACTACTGAAACTATCGTACTTCACTAAAATGAATATAAAAATTACAAAGATTATCACTATTTAAAAACAATAGACATTAACACTTCAAAAAATAGATTCAAACATTAACGTAAGGAAACCAGAGCTGAAAACTATGAATAATTCAATGGAGTAAATTTAAATTTTAAATTTACATATTTATCTGGCAAATTTTAAATTTTAAATTTTAAATTTACATATTTACATGTGGCAAATTTAAAATTTAAATTTAAAATTTACATATTTACATGTGGCAAATTTAAAATTTAAAATTTAAAATTTACATATTTACACCTGTCAAATTTAAAATTTAAAATTTTAAATTTGCCAGATGTAAATATGTAAATTTTAAATTTTAAATTGGCCAGGTGTAATATGTAAATTTAAAATTTAAATTTTAAATTTACATATTTACACCTGGCAAATTTAAATTTAAATTTACATATTTACATCTGGCAAATTTAAAATTTTAAATTTTAAATTTACATATTTTACATCTGTTAAATTCTGAACAGATACAGTTTACTAGAGAACTGTCATAAAAATTTAATTATTCTTTCAAATTCCTTTTCAATGATAAATTCTAATTAACTTTTTTTTTATCTTCCAAATAGACCTCAGTCGCCCATTTTATTTATTTATTTATTTTTTTCTTTCTTCTTTCTCTGAGGTTCAATTTGAATCTCTTTTGTTCATATATTCGCGTTTCACCTTTTTTCCATTCCAATTTCATATTTTTCATATTTTTTCATCCTATTAGCGCTTTTTTTCAGTTTTTTTTTATTGCTTTTCATTCCTCAAGTTCTTGCCACACTAATATTTGTTAATATTTTCCTTTTCCATGCGTGGCTCTTGATTTTTTTTACCTTTTTTTTTCTAGGTTTACAGTTACCTCTTTTACATTTTTTTTTAATATTTCAGTTTTTAATGATATTTTATAATACTTTATCCTTTCCTTTACTTTTCCATTATCTTCCTTTATAGCCACCTTTTCTATACTTGTTTTTAATGAGAGGTTATCTTTCACTTCGTAATCTCGCAGTTCCCTCTACGCTTTGAGTACATCTTTATAAAACCTTCTCGTATCTTTTCCCCCCTTTACTTTTGCTTCCCTTTCCACTACCTTTTTATATCTGTATTTCATTTTTATTTTAGCGCAGGCGTACACTTCTTTTTGTTGTTTTGGGCTCCTCTCTCCGCTTTCTTTGTATCTCCATAAAATCTTCTTTATACAAGTGCGTTCGAAAAGTCTCTCCGCAGTGCTATGTTAAACGCACAGAAAATTGAAAAACTACAATGTTTTCATTCAACCATGATTTAGTGATGTTATTACATATCCTTTTGATTTTACAGCATGTGTTGGAAGTGTTTTCCACATTTTGCAGGCACAGAACAACTCGTCTACATTTGTTGTCAAACACTTTTGACAACAAGCACGTTGACTGCGGAGAGACTTTTCGAACGTCACTGTAGATTTAATTCTTTCATTTTCTCTCCCAAAATTTGTTTACTTTTCCACATCTTTCTGTGGCTTTGAAATTTATTAATTTTTGTTAAATTGCCTGTCTATTTTCCTCAAAGGAAGAGTTTCTAAGGAATATTTAATGCTTGGCCCGAGAGTAGAATTGTTTTCTTTCACATACTTCTACAGTAATCATACTTTCATACTGTTATACTGTTAGTACTGTAAACGAACCCATTAAACTAAATCCATTCATTGCTACAATACGTTCTAGTACGCTCTTAGTACGTGTTTTTATTTTTATTTCTATTTTTGTCATAATTTTTAGTTTTTTAAAGTTATTATTGTTTGATTTATCTTATTGCTTATTACCTTCAAGAATTGTACTATTTTATGGGATTGTACTATTTTATGGGATTTACATCCTGATCCTGCCAGTAAAGCTTGCCATTATCATTATCATTATCATTATCATAATCCCTCATAAAAGGGCAAAAGTTAGGTAAAACTTTTCACTTCACTTTTTTCGTGAAATATTACTTTTCTATTCTGAATACCTGAATTCGCAACCCTCTAATCTAATTTACAGTATCTTGTCCATTCATATCCTATTCTTATTATTTCAGCCAATGAAAAGAAAAATTTCTTTGAATTTTCTGAAATTTCAATAAAGGTGACAATAGAAGCGAAGAACTGAATTTTAACATATTTTCTTTAATTTGAAATAGTTTACGATTAAATTAAACGTTTTCTTTAAAAGGTGTTGTTAAAAAGAAAACTAAGAGGTTTCGAATTTTTGTATAACTTGCGTGATGTAAATTTTTGTTTGTTTATTATTATTATTATTTTTATTATTAAGATCATTATTATTATTACTATATTATTATAATTATTAATATTACTAAAATTATTATTATTATTACTATTGTTGTCGTTGTTGTTTTTTGTTGTTGATTTAACTGTTTAAATAGAATACCACATGAAGTAAACAAGAATAGAAGTATGGAAATACAAAACAGCAGATATGTTTAGTTAAAATGAAGAATAAAAATTAAAATAGATAAGACCTAATTAATAATAAGATACTACAAAATGAATACTATAATCACAATTTTCAACTGTGAAAAGCAGTGACAGTGAAGTTGCAATCACAGCACAGCTGAGCTACGTGTATACAGTATATGTTAAGTAAGATTGTGAAACTAGTGATTTCAGGAAATCCCTAAAATTTTCATTAATTTCACGTAATTACTGTTTCACCTCAGGGACTTCAGGAAGTTACTAACCTAACCTAAAGTCCTTGAGTGAAATCATTAGTTTCATAATCTTACTGTAAATTTCAGGGATTTCATGAAATCACTAGTTTTCACAATCTTACTGAAACATATATATATATTATATATATATATATAATATACACCGTGTGTATATATATAATGTATATATATATATATATATATATATGTAATCATCACTGCATTCATAGTTTAAGTGGAAGTATGAAGATTAAATATCTTTTTACAGAGAGCACCATTTCGCCTATACGTCCATTTCAGGGCACGAGCAGCTCGCAGCAACATTGCTAAGCAATAGGGGGGTCAAAGTGCTGACGAGGCTTTCATACGTGGCTCATCATCACTGAAAGCAACACTACTCTGTGTTAGTCTAGTCAAAAGAACATCAATATCTGTATTCAATTTATTGCAGTTTTCTTTAGTTTGTATTGCAGACATCCCCAGTTATTATCGGTCCTCGTGCATGATTTTTCAGGAGCAAGATGCACCGCAAATTTCCTCCTTAAGGCAGCACAAATTTACCTGTATCAATCACAATCACACTCGTA
>JAJOZX010005052.1:0-75000 GCA_023014485.1 Bathynomus jamesi | reverse complement strand
ATATCCAAATTACTAATGAATTCAATAGTTTTTGTGTAAATAAATTTGTTTAATATATTTGGCATTTTCCACGTTAACTTTTTAAATTTGTGTATCAGTTTAATTTTATCGAATCTCTGCATGGAATATTCATCATGTATTTAACTCTTTGTTTAAAATCTTCATATTTACGATATATCTTTGCATATCTGAATAATTGGGAATAAAAAACTTGGTACGTTAAATTATTTGTAATTAAGGTATCCTTAAAAAGAGAATGTTATTACGTTAAATTGGTAAATGTCCGTTTTATCATAAACGTTGCGTGTAAATAGTTTTTCATTTGTAATTGTATACTCGAGTCTAGAAAATTTGTTTGTCTCTGTTCTCATTTCCTCTTTCTAATTTTAATTCTGGTGGCTAATACTAATAATGTTTGGTATTAACGCAACTCGAAACCCTTCGTAAACTGGTATACGATGAAATTCTTTGCGAACAAACTGCAACTGTACAACATGGTTCAAATGAATAACGGTAGATGCTTGAATTGCTCTTCATAGTTCTGCAACTCGAAGTTGCATGTTGCCGAAGGTACTCCTCTAAATACCAACATTAATGTCGCGAAGGTTGTTGATTTGGGTTGTACTAGATCCCTTCTGTAGTCAGATAAATATTGCCATAAGCACTTCCTTTCATATAATCTCAATGGAAGAAATTTATTGTGAACGATCGTGTCTTAATGGCCACAGATCTCTTGAAATGATTCGAACATCTAAAAACCATTAAATAGGGTTAAATAGGGGGGTCACGTTTCTTCTTTCCGATGTACGACATCTTGCATAGTCTTAATCGAAGTTACCCTGAGTAAATTCGCTGTCAAGTATTTCGTTGACCTGATTTACGATCTCATTAAAAAGGGCAATGTATCGATGATCTGTGTTTATGGTTTCTTGTAAAAAAAAAAAAAAAAAAGTCCAAATGGGGGAATATGGTAATTGGTGGAGTTTGCTCATATTCGATGGGGTTCGGTGTAAAGATGAGTCATGCGTTCAACCGAATTTCTCCTTCCTTCGTGTGTCATGCATGACTGTACCACTCTTCGTGTAAAATGTTACAGTAATCTCTTCATTGGTTCATTGTTTGTGAAGTCACGGGATACTTCATGAGTTGCGGTAATAAAAAAGTAGAACAAAAAGACCGCACAAGAAGATAAAAACACAAAAACAATTAAGTAAATAGAAAAATTAAAATAAAAGAATTAAAACTTGCATAAATGCTGAATATAGACCTGATAAAGTCTTAATCGTTCAGGCGAAAATGTACCTTTGCTTTTTTTAATATAAGGTTTTTTTTTTAATTTTCCTGTAATTTGATGTGATGAACACAGTATATTATATATATATATATATATATATATATATATATATATATATATATATTAGTATTTTACTAACTTGATATATTAATATAATCGTATGAGCATGTATAGTCGAGAAGTCAATAGGATATTTTAGCGACTCGTCCATTAGTATGACTTAATTTACTTTAAATGACTTAACTTAGCTTAACCCTGAGGATATTGTGTCGCTAAAATATCTCGTCGATGGTATGAATGTCCAGCCTTCATATAAATAATGCAATATTAATATAATATACAAATACTCATATTGAGGTCGCTTTTAAATGAGCTCAGTTTATCTGCTTTGATTATATGTAATTAATATGTGTTGTCTTGGCGAAAGAAATTGTGCTAATTTTGCAACTGTAACTTAATGACGATAAAATTCATTAATAGTGTAACCAACAGTGTAATTAAACATTTTATCAGTTGGTTCTTTACGTTTTATTGATTTTTATGGTTGATTATAAAAACTAACTCTCATATGACCGTCAGAGTGATTTTTTGGGGGGAACTGAAGAGGTTCTGACCGAAGCAATACTGCTTTAAACTTGGGGAAAAATAAAGTCTGGGGAATGCGTGTTTGTGAGACTCTTAATGGCGAAAATGGAACTTTAAATTGAATAGGGTTGAAGCGTCCCTTCTCGTTTATCTCCAAAGACGTTCCAAAATATTTATAAAATTCATTCGTCACCTCTATATATATGCTCATTTATCACCTACACACTCGTCACTTTGAGCTTGGAACTCATCTCTCTCGCCCCTCTTCAGTTCGCTGAAGATTAATTTTATCTTCAAATCCATTAAGTAAATTTCTTGAGACTCTAGACCGGAAAAAGTGTGGAAATCATTATGAAGATTAGAAACGGGGAAAGGTTGTTCAACGTCAAATCAGGAAATGAGTTGAAAACGAAGAAGAGTATAGGGAAAAATACGAGACGACAAATAATAGCGGTAAAATTGTAACCAAAACTGGAGGAGGAGAAAGAGAGATGTGAATTGTAAAATGAACTTCAAACAATCTATACTATAATAAGAGAGCTGTCCGTCCGTCTGTCTGTCTGTCTGTCTGTCCGTCCGTCACACTTTCAGAAATTGTTAGAAAAAATTGTGAGAAAAAAAATTCAGAAATTGTAAAAAAAATTCAGAAATTGTATTACGGCGGCGATGTGAAGCTCAAGATTTTCATGACTGTTCTTTTCTGTAGTTTAGCAATGGGGAAGGGTGAGGGTGGGGGGAAGGGTGGGAGTGGGGGGAAGGGTTGGGGTGGGCGGAAGGGTGGGGGTGGGGGTAATGGGGATGGGTGTGGTAATGGGGAGGGGTGGGGGTAATGGGGGAGGGGGTTAGCCCCCAAGTTGTATGAATGGGGGTGAGGAGGTTTGGGAGATACCAGATTCAGAAGTGTTGACACAATGTGCAGCTCAAAATTTTCACGGCTGGGTTCTTTTTTTGTAGTTTAGCCTGTCTAACCGTCAGCGAAGTGACGGGAACTGTACTAGTAATGATAATAATAACTACAGAAACACTTCAAAAAAGTGTGAAGTACACCGGGGAAAAGGTATACATACTACAAAGACACCACACACACTACTATATATAAAATGGAAGCATAAGAAGCAAATATAATTTAGAAGATAAAAGATGAACCTAAAGCAAATTTAAGGTGTAAAATCTTAACTGCCTTTCTTTATCTGTTATCACGTGACCCTTAAAACAAAGATAAAATATTATCAACGGTTTTACCTCTTATATACTTCTCTACTTTAAACACACACACACACACACACACACACACATATATATATATATATATATATATATATATATATATATACACTGTATCTAGGAGAGAGAGAGAGAGAGAGAGAGAGAGAGAGAGAATACTTTCCCTTAGAACAAATTTAGATTGAAATTTTAAAATTTGTCATTTCCGTTGACAAGGCAATAAAAAGATTTGAAGTGAACTAACAAAATATATAAATTAACGGAGTTTTCATCTCGCTTTCGTGTGTGTGTGTGTATGTGTGTGTGTGTGTGTTGTCATCAAAAGGTCGGAGGACATGATTTTATTCCTTCGTGGCATGAAAATTTGGTATAAATGTTTTTCATTAACGCGTACCAACTCTTAAATGCAGTGTTCTTTATCAGTATTCTGATTTTTTGACACCTCAACAAGAAGCAAACACTTTCACTGGCTGCCACCAGAATGTGAGAGAGAGAGAGAGAGAGAGAGAGAGAGAGAAGGTATTCTCCAATACAAAAGCTGTATCTTCGAGCGATGAGTCAGTCCTTGAATTTATAGACACCGTCAGAAAGGTCTTCGAAAATACGACAGTTTCACGCAAAACCAATTTACTTCAGATTCAGTCTGTCAAATGATTCTGTAAAACAGGAAAGAGAACACTTCTCCTTCACTTCATTAATGTATTCATTATTGATCCTATTTTAGTGTTTCTCTTCCATTTATTTGTTTGTTATACCTTAAATATTTGCTTTTAAAGGGACACTATTTTTATACATTGTTATGCTTCAGAGTTATACTGAAGAAGGATGGACACAGCGCGACTGGAAAAGTGTTACAAAATGTCGACGCTTAAATTTTACACATTTTCTTTACTATTTTAATTAATAAAAATTAAATAAATCATTAACATTAATTTTTATCGCTTTTATTTTTAAATCAATTTTTTTTTAATCCTCTTTCCTTTATATTATTTTTTGTCTTATTATTTTAATCCATTTTTATTCCTTTCTTCCTCATTTTGTCTCACATTTTTCTCTAACTCACTTTTTTCCCCTCCCTCTTACTATTTATTCCCTTCCATTCGGCATTTAACTAAGTCCCCTTCCGTAATAAGACGAGCGTTTTAGTCCAGAAGGTGTGGCTTTACCACCGCCACACATATTTTTGTCTTGCCAAATTAAGAATCTCCTTTTTTCATTTCCATTTTATTTGGACAATTTTTTTTTTTTTTTAATTTATTTAGTTTTTTTTTAACAAGAAATGTTAACCGCACTTTTATACTCTAAAACATGTTGAAGTAAACAAGATAACATTGAAGGTTGGCTTAATCTTAGTGTGTTATTTTACATATAAAAATATGTTTACAGTTTCGTATATGGAAATTCAACTGTAAACATAAAATTTACAAACGAGAATGTAAAAAGTTATTTAAATACGGATTTTTGGTTTTTATTCTTCAATTTTTATTAAGCCAAAAATAATAATAAAATATACAAACAAAAACAGAATATTTACCAATTAGTAATTTTGTATGCTTCTTGGAAATTTTGTGTCTCTTGTAGTCGAACTTCTTGCCAAAACTGTACATGTACCTGATATATATATATATGCGCCTCGGTGGTGTAGTGGTTAGCGTCGCTGACTACAAATCCACCGGCCCCGAGTTCGAGACCCGGTAACGGCAGCCGGCGCGCAGCAAAAAACCCAGCTGTTCATCCTTCCACACAATAAAGAAAGTGGTTGGTAGATAAATGGTGGATAAATGGGTACCCTGGGTAGCCTAGTGGTTTAGACGCTGGGCTGCTGGTGGGGCGTGGTTCGGATTCCACGTTAAACTGTAGGTCTAAGGTGGAGTGAAAAACTTGACCTTGGTCAGGATGAACAATTCGGGCGGAAGCTAACCAAAGGTTATATATATATAAACCTTTCGTTTTCTCTCCTTTCAGCCTTTCAGGTGTTCCGTGCGATGATTCCTTATTTTCAGGGAGGTCAAGCTTGTTGCCCCTCCTCTTGAAGGTTGGCCTGGTGAAGTACAGAGTTCGTTTCTTATGCTATCCACTTTACATAACTAGCTACTCCTGGTTCATATGAAATTGTTCTGGGCCAGGCGTCTAGTCTTCTTTTGAAGATTTCTACCACTACACTAGTCGTATTTCATATTTCTTTGGGTAATGGTTGAACAGACTTGGACCTCTGACGACAGTACTATGTTGCCAGAAATGTGGAAAGGGTACGGGGTAGCGGGAAATGAAAGAATGTGGAAAGGGTAAAGGGAGTGTCAGAGTGGCAGTGCCACTGCCGGCATTCGATTAACCTATCCGGGCATTCAGCTGACCTAACCGGGCATTCAATTAACCTAACCGGGCATTCAGGTGGCCTAACTGGACATTCAATTAACCTAACCGGGCATTCAGTTAACCTAACCGGGCATTCAGTTGACCTAACCGGGCTTTCAATTAACCTAACAGAGTTGTTAAATTCCAGGCAGAACTAGATTTTCCTAACACAGCTCTTGTTCAAACTAGTTTTGATTGAAATGTATAGTTAAAAGTAAGTTTAGTAACATGTGATCCGTATATTTTGGGTTCTTCCCGACAGCCTTAGGTGGAATTAGTTTTGACTAAGTAATACTAGTTTTAGCGAACGACCTTCGTGGCTTCTAGCTTTGAGTGGTAAAAACTGGTTTTGAAGGATTTCGGGTTTTTACTGCAACATACTGTATATATTAGAACTATGTTCGCTCTCTTCAGGATGCTCGGTATTTCTCCCGTCTCTATATCTAATATAGGAACTTAGCGATTTCATTCTTGCAGTTTTTAATCAGTGTTCATTCCATTTGTCCAGGCCTGCTACCAAGTGTGCTTTTAGTTTCTCTATAGTTCTTGTGATATCATCTGTTGTGAAGTCAAAGTTTGTTATACTTTCCCCTTGTAATTCTTCTTCAAAGAACGCATTTCTATAGAATATTAGTTTATCAGTTTTGGGGATACTGAAAGTTGATTCATACTGAGCTCTTAATATTTCAGATACTTCTTTTAGATCATCGGTTAATGCATTGTTTCATTCTTCAAAGGTCTGATAGTCGCGTGATTTTTCGTGATTTTCCAGTTTATCGCTTACATGCTGGATGTAATACTGTACTTTTCCAATTTATAGCCTTGGAGTGAAAATTAAAACTCTCGAATTTGCCTCTTTTTATAGTGCGTGTTTTTTCCTTCCCTGTTGCTTTTATATTTGTTGTTATTTCAATAATGTTGTGATATGATCTGATATTATAATTGGGGATATTTCTATATTATCAATTAGTTACTGTGGCTTGTGAATACCAAATCTAAGCATTTGTTTTTTCTTGTATTTTCTGTTATTTCTTGTGTTTATACATATATTTCTTCCTATCATTTTATATTTCATAAATGGAAAATTAAAATCACCGCAGGGAATAATATTTGGGGTTTGCGAGTGTAGAACTTTCATCAAGTTCCTGACCTCTGTAATGGTATCTGAGAATTTTATAGTTGGAGTATTTTATAGTTAGTATCATGTTTAATTTTTCAACCTTTGATGCTACTAATTCTACGTAGCGAATTAGTAACATTAGTTGTTTGAAGTACTTACTGTCATTTCTGCCATAGGTTTTTCATATGTATGGAATGCAATTCCCATGCAGATCAGGCAGGCTTCATCATTAAATATATTTTGCAGATCACTAAAGAAAAAGCACTTCATTAGCTCCTACTGATGTATAAGTTCACTACTGCTATTTTTACAATAGAAACGAAGTTCCCATTTTATAGTCAACTATTTAAAATATGCTAATTTCATCAAACACTTAATTTCATAATTTATTTTTTATATATTTTTTTATTAATTTTAATTTATTTTCTACTAACTATACAATAAATCATTTAATTTAAAATTATGTAACATTTTGTAAACTTTATATTGTATTTATTATTATTATTGCTATTATTATTATTTTTTTTTGTTATCACTATTACTATCACTTGCCATTTTCACTTCTTATATAATAAATAAACTAAATGCCATTAATTTCGCCTCGAAGGGCATATTCAGATGAGAGAACTGTGAATATATTAATGTCATATCAAATATCTAAAAATTGTAAAACTATCATTTGTATTCTTTTGTAAATAAAGATTTTGAATTTAGAATGCGCATAAAAAGCACATCTTCCTTTTCGTCTTACTTTTTGTCGGCTCGAAATTTGTTGTAGCTGTCAATCTGTATTTCATTTTTTGTCAATACAAAACAAAGTTTTCATCGTTCGCAGTTTTCAAATGAATTTCTGTGAGGCATGTAAGGTCTGTTTTTGTTTCTTGAGCGAGTCCTTTCAGGTACGTGACTTTGTCCAGGGAATGGGTTGGTTTTAAGCACTGTATGTTGGTTAGGATTATTTTTATTTTTTTTCTATTTTTTCTTTATGTAGTTCAGATTTGCTATCCCGTGATGGTGCATGTTTTGTTGCCCTGTGATCCTCCGAGAATTTTCCCTTCTTTTTTACCTGTTTCGATACTGTCCAGTTATATACACACACGCGTAGGTCACGAAAAGATAACGGTTTTTCTTTTGTTGCAGGTGAGCTGAAAATTGGAACTGGAAAAATATATTGTCTGGAAATAAGATTTTCAGTAACCGATCAGTCCATGATTGGAAAAAGCACACGAGATCGTTACCTTTTTACCATGTAGAGGTGATTCCTGCGTTTCATCGGGGTTTCCTATCCCCCCAAAATCGGAGATTCTGTTTATTCACGGCACTACTGATGTAAATGTGAGCCTCATCCGTAAACCAGGTGTTATGCAAGATTTCTCGATTGTCTTTTGGTCAGCATTCCAATGTCTGCAAACTGCATTCGTCGCCCTTTATCTCTGACAAAGCCTGAACAAATTGAATTTTTTGGGGGAAAAAAATGAAAATCCATTTTTAACATTCGGCAAATGGATGTCCTGCAAATTTCCAATTGCTGATTTGCTTTTCGAGTTGATTTTGTGGGCCTCTTATCATTGCAACATGAAGTGCTTCGACATTGTCAGGAGTCCGTACTCGTACTGATTATAGTGACGGGTCTTTTTGATTCAAACACAATTCCATTTTCTTCATATTGTTTGTGTAACATCAAAATTGTGTTCTGCACGGTACTCACCTTGCCTCAAAATGACCCCTGACACGCCCCTGAACTCGAATCACGCTTTTGAATTCCGTATACAGTACCACCACTTTTCATTTTTCCTCTGTAGTCAAACGATTCTTATCACCCATGTCTGAAGGGCTAGTGAAATTTTTATCTGCAGGCAGTATCTTTCTTCTTCTCAACTAATATATTTTTCCAATGTCAATTTCCAGCTCGCCTGCAACAAAGGAAAACCGTCATCTTTTTGTAACCCAATATATATATATATATATATATATATATATATTATATATATTATTATATATATATAGGGTGAACCAAATGTAGGTGGACAGTAAATGATAACGTTTATTTTGAGAATACATATTTAATTTTTTTGTATACTATAATACAAAATAAAATTTAAATAAATTTAGTTATAATATTTAATATAATATAACACAAACACCATAGTTATAATGAACACCATAGTTATAATATATAACCAGTGGCGACTGGTGTATAGGAGCGATGGAGCGGTCGCTCCCCCTTGCTTGAAAAGATAAATATTATTTAACAGATAAAAAATATTAATTTTAAGATATTAAACTAAATATTCTTGAAATATATTTTAAAAATTCATGTGGCATATCATGATTCATGAGGCATTTTGAGTAAGCCTTCATACAGTACATAATATTCTAAACTTAGAGCATAGCTTCAAACAGCGTACTGCTGTTTGAATACAAAATAATATTGCAGCCGAATGGAGCGATAGATTTTTTCGCTCAAGTAAATATAAATTATATTTTACTGTTGTAATGAAAATATAAGTACAATCGCGAATTTTTTTATAATAACAACTTTATTTTTACTAATAGTTACTTCAGTATAATGATATAAACCATTTATATGTATTTTATTGAAATTATTACTTATTTGTAATTAACTAGAATTGTACGTCTGGCATAGCCGCATATGTTAATACAAGTACTCTTGTGAGCGGCAGTTGGATTCGCGCTAGCCTATTGTGAGTCTGTGTTGTCGTACAATTTTATGAAATCGCACCCCCATACATTTATACCACGAGTCGCCACTGAATATAACACAAACCGTATTCAACCTACTGTCCACCTACTTTTGGTTCACCGTGTATATATATATATATATATATATATATATATATATGAAAATTATTTCACGAAAGTAACACGTGAAAAATATTATGATGAATAAAACCACGAAGGAAAGGAAACACAAAACGGTGCTCAAGCGCTTTCGTCTAATGACATCCTCAGGAACACTGAAATACATAAAAGGTTACGGCCTATATAGGTTACAGAAAGAGAAAAAAAATATAAATAAATAACATACATACACACAAACACATATACATATATATCTACACACACACACACACATATATATATATATATATATATATATATATATATATATATATATATACATATATATATATATATGCAATAAACGGAGAAGTAAAAATAAAACTTAAAAATTAAGGATTAGAGGATTAACAAAGAGGCACATCGATTTTTAGCACAAGATCAAATGAGTTATAAAAATAATACAAATTTATACTGGAGATACGCCCGGGTTTAACACTTTGCCTTTTTAGAGTCAAGTTTCGATATATATAAAAATAAATTGAAGATTAAAAGTTAATAAAGTAGCTTACAAGTTTACCAAAGATTAAGTGTCCTACCCTTTTTATCTAGGTTTGTTTTGAAGGAATTCAAAACAACAGGATCGAGTTGAAAAAGACCTTTGCTTATGTTGAAGTTATTTGAAAGTTGAATAATGGCAGACTCAAGAATATTTCTATTGACAATGTTGCTCGAATGAAATAAAACTGAAGCATTATTCCAATCAATACAGTGGGATAACTCTGACAAATGGACAAAAAGAGCACTGGACAACTGTCCTGTTCTGACGGAATATTGATGCTGTTTTATACGTGTGTGCAAATCCTTTCCCGTCTGACCTATGTAAAAGGAATCACATTGTTTACACCCAATTTTATAGATAATGCCTGAATTATTGGAGGGCTATTTTTACTATGATATTTTTCACAATATTGTTATATGAAAATACTACATTAATATCCAAAAGTTTAAGTACATTAGCAATGCCTAAAAAGCCCGGGAAAAATGGAAGTACTAAAATATTTTTTGACAAAGTACGAGTGTTATTATTGACACGATAGAAAGTTCGTTTTGCCTTGTTGAGACAAGATTCCATAAACGCAGATGGGTAACACAGATCACTTCCAATACCGTTGATTTTTTCCAATTCGGCATCGATGTATTCCGGACTGGCGATCCTAAGGGCGCGGAGAAACATTGATGAAAAAATGGCCTTCTTAGTGGGGGTGTCATGTCCCGAGTAAAAGTGTACGTAGGACAAGTTGTTTGTTGTTTTCCGATAGATACTAAACTTAAAACCTGGGCTTTCCCTATGTACACGCACATCCAAAAATGGGATTGACTTGTCTTGTTCCACTTCTAAAGTAAACTTAATGGAGGGGACGATATTTTGTGTATCTGGCCCATGAATCGTGACCTGGATAACTTCCTCCTTCAGTTAAATGATCAAGTCCCCTCCATTAAGTTTACTTTAGAAGTGGAACAAGACAAGTCAATCCCATTTTTGGATGTGCGTGTACATAGGGAAAGCCCAGGTTTTAAGTTTAGTATCTATCGGAAAACAACAAACAACTTGTCCTACGTACACTTTTACTCGGGACATGACACCCCCACTAAGAAGGCCATTTTTTCATCAATGTTTCTCCGCGCCCTTAGGATCGCCAGTCCGGAATACATCGATGCCGAATTGGAAAAAATCAACGGTATTGGAAGTGATCTATGTTACCCATCTGCGTTTATGGAATCTTGTCTCAACAAGGCAGAACGAACTTTCTATCGTGTCAATAATAACACTCGTACTTTGTCAAAAAATATTTTAGTACTTCCATTTTTCCCGGGCTTTTTAGGCATTGCTAATGTACTTAAACTTTTGGATATTAATGTAGTATTTTCATATAACAATATTGTGAAAAATATCATAGTAAAAAATAGCCCTACCAATAATTCAGGCATTATCTATAAAATTGGGTGTAAACAATGTGATTCCTTTTACATAGGTCAGACGGGAAAGGATTTGCACACACGTATAAAACAGCATCAATATTCCGTCAGAACAGGACAGTTGTCCAGTGCTCTTTTTGTCCATTTGTCAGAGTTATCCCACTGTATTGATTGGAATAATGCTTCAGTTTTATTTCATTCGAGCTACATTGTCAATAGAAATATTCTTGAGTCTGCCATTATTCAACTTTCAAATAACTTCAACATAAGCAAAGGTCTTTTTCAACTCGATCCTGTTGTTTTGAATTCTTTCAAAACAAACCTAGATAAAAAGGGTAGGACACTTAATTCTTTGGTAAACTTGTAAGCTACTTTATTAACTTTTAATCTTCAATTTATTTTTATATATATCGAAACTTGACTCTAAAAAGGCAAAGTGTTAAACCCGGGCGTATCTCCAGTATAAATTTGTATTATTTTTATAACTCATTTGATCTTGTGCTAAAAATCGATGTGCCTCTTTGTTAATCCTCTAATCCTTAATTTTCAAGTTTATTTTTACTTCTCCGTTTATTGCATATATATATATATATATATATATATATATATATATATATATATATATATGTGTGTGTGTATGTGTGTAGATATGTATGTATATATATATATATATATATATATGTATATGTGTTTGTGTGTATGTATGTATGTTATTATTTATATATTTTTTTCTCTTTCTGTAACCTATATATAGGCCGTAACCTTTTATGTATTTCAGTGTTCCTGAGGATGTCATTAGACGAAAGCGCTTGAGCACCGTTTTGTGTTTCCTTTCCTTCGTGGTTTTATTCATCATATATATATATATATATATATATATATATATATATATATAAGCCTCTGTTATTTCGACGGCGACCTGAAATGAAATATATATATATATATATATATATATATATATATATATATACTGTATATATATTAGAGAAAGTTAAAAATTATCATTAAAAATGCGTTGCACTTTTAAAAATAATAGAATAAACGGAAAATATTAGGAGGAGCCCTCAGGCAAAGAAAACGTGACTCAGTTGGAAGAGGAAGTTGAATATATTAAATTTTCGTTTTAAAGAATTCATGTTTTGTAGTCTGATGAATTCTATTCAAGTACATATAGCGAAGTACTCTGACTACGCAGAGTTGATCTTTTTAGGTAATCTCTTTTTCTTCCATTATTCTTTACCGCAAAACCAGTCCTTGTCCTTTACCAAGATATCTATACATCCTTATATGTCGTATGTAATGAATTCGGCCTTAAATTTACTCGATTCGTCTCGATCTGCTTTCTCCTTCGCTGATTTATTGACTGTAGATTATTGTATTTTCTGTTGATGTTCTTCAGTATGGATGTGATGTCCCTCCTCCGTCAGTCCATTAAAGCCTTGGGGAACTCTGTGCAGTTTCAAAATTTTCCCTCGTAATTCTCTTCCTTCGCCTTCAAATTGACCAAAATATGAATTTGAGGGAGGATTTTTTTTGCTCACTTTAAATTCTTCTGATGGTCTGACACCATCTTTCCGTTCTTAAATAGTTCAGTGAATTTCGATAGCGTTTTCCTGGAGCGTCAGTCCAGAAACTAATGTATATTTCCCTCTACCCTTCAGACCATCGAACCAAAGCATTATGCACTCCCGTCGATCTCATCCAAATTTCATCGATTTAATTTCTGCTTCTCGGGAAGTAGCGAACGTTTCTCTTATTTTTTTTTTAATTAATTTCCAAACTGATAAAGTTGTCTACTCGAATTTCCTTGGTAATTTTAATTTGGTTGGAGGTCCTCTTTTGTGAAGGCGATCTAATAATAATGCAACCGCTTTATATCGACAGTGATGGTGATACGCTTCCCCTTTTCACAGCGGAAGAAGATACGGATGAATAATTACAATAACATACACAAATTCAGTTCTTGAAAGTTGACACTTCACAAGGATGCAAATTCGCGTGACGACGGACTAATGCTTTATGCCAATACAATTTAGTCACTTGAGTTTGAACGTCAAAAGTAACTCGAAAAAACACTTTCGTGAATGAGGCCTTTTTATTTTAAGCGTAACTACGAAAAACGTATCGGATACTAACTGAAATCAAATAAGCATAACTGAATTCGTGGACTAAAAATTCGTAATATATAATATATATATATACAGGGTGTCCCATAAGTTCGGTCTCATAGAAAAATTTATTTAAAATTAAATTTACAAAAGTATTACATTAGAACTAAAACAAATGTCCAAATTGATGCCTTGTAACTCACTTCCACATCAGCCATTTCGTGTTATTCTACCTGCAACAAAAAAAGGCCCCAAAACAAAACATCAATTTGAACATTTGTTTTAGTTCTAATGTATATATATATATATATATATATATATATATATATATATATATATATATATATATATATATATGTGTGTGTGTGTGTGTGTGTGTGTGTGTGTGTGTGTAAAAGGAAGGCAAACCGGAATGAGTTGAACTTAAATTAGAAAGAGGGATTGAAGGGTAAAATAAAGGAGAGAAGAATGGAAGAAAGAAATAAATGAAGTAAAAAAAAAAAAGGTGGAGCGAAGAGAGGGGAGGAAGAGGAGATCGCAAACAACAATAAAAGGGATTCGTCATGTTTTCGCAGAAGACCAAAATGGCCGTAAACGAACCCCGACTCGATTTAGATAATAATAATAATAATTAATTTTCATACGAAGGTAAAACTTTATTTTAATCCTGTAAAGTGTTTTGGTTAAAGCAAAACGTCACAAACCGAAATTGTTCTCGCATTACGGAAGGGAAACAAACAGTCATTGAAAATTGATAATGACGATAAAAATATTCTTATGCGTTTCGAAAGATAAGAAAAGGAAAATGAAACCACTGTTTTGGGGCCATGCATTTGGTGTTATTTCGAGTTATTTTGAGCCTCATATCCTTCCTTTCAAATTTTAGAATTTGAACAACGCCATTTACACGGTTTAGAATCGGGAATGTGGTAATCAAAGAACTTTTTTATCATGACACAATGTGAAGAACGTATTTATTTCACATAATTCCTTCTATACAAATTTTTCATTGCAAATTTTCTTCAGAACTGAATAAAAGCATGGGAATTGCTTGAAGTTTTATAAGCAGTGAAAAACAGCAGACGTTTGTCCTGCATATATATATATATATATATATATATATATATATATATATATACACTGTGTGTATATATATATAACAAAACCTTTGTTATTTCGACAGCGACCTGCAATAAAATCTAATGTTTGTTGGAGGTCGTTTTATGTTATTCTTATTTTACAGTTGTAAAATTGGAGATGGAAAATAGTTCAGAAAAGAGCAAATTGTTGTGTTTTTGCATGTTTTTCCAATTTGGTTTAATGGATGTTATTATATTTGTTGAATAGAATCAACTATAATGCAATACATCATACATATATTATTCGTCGGCAAAGTTAAGCTTATCTCCAGCGTCTATTTTCAATGAAATGGACGATACGTATACAAAACAAATCAAATTTTCTGACAAATGACTTATTGAAAACGTTAAACACTATTTGAATATTATCAATTGACAGTGTATAATTCTTATTCTTAATTAGAATGAGATGTTACTTATATAAATCCGTGTAGAAAATCTTACTCGGAACACGCTAACATGTTATATTTTGATCTTTCGACTCGGAAATTCAGAGAAAAATAACGGGTGAAGAACAGAACAAAGAGCAAAAAGTGAACACGAAATTGTGAAGTGTTGGCATGCATACAGATGCAAGGGGAAACTAATTCAATTTCATTAAGGGGAAACAACTCCCATCGAAAAAGGGGAAATAGAAACAAGAAATCGAGGGAAAAAATGGATTTAGAATAGAATTTGAACGTCAGTGTGGGAGAATTTATATAAAGTTATTTAATATTTTGCTCTATTTTCTATGAACTTTCCGATATAGAAATGCTTTTGCATCCGTTGACGAAAAATATTTCATCGGAATTCCAATCATGATACAATTTTACAAACAACGATTGGATAAAATTCACGCTGTGGAAAAGTGTACAACACAACAAATCCTTTACAGTTGCTTTTTATCTTGTTCCAAAAATTAAGATACTGACATTAGAAATGTGTTTGTTTCACTTTAAAAATATAATGTCTATTTTCCCTATGAGTCCAGACTTCTGGGACACCCTGTATGTATATATATATAATATATATATATATATATATATATATATATGTATTTGCGATGAATTTCACAATTAAACACGTGAAATGAATGAATGAATGATGCACACCCACAAGGAAAAGAAAAATGATTCCAAGGCATATATATATATATATATATACGTATATATACACAGGGTGTCCCAGAAGTCTGGACTCATGGGCAAAATAAACATATTTTTAAAGTGAAACAAACACATTTCTAATGTCAGCTTTACATAGTTCAGGAAAGAAAATACCCTGATGGCTCAGTATATCAATCAAGAGACGGTGGAGCCGGTATTGCTACATGTTTCCAGAAAATGCCAGAGGGAGGCATGTTCGTAAGATAACTGACATGCCTTCCTTTGGCTTCTTCCGGAAACATGTAGCAATACCAGTTCACCTTCTCTTGACTGATATACTGAGCCAGCAGGGTATTTTCTTTCCTGAAATATGTAAAACTGACGGCACTTATTCCTTTTCTACCCCGCAATTTCTTTTTTCCAGGTTAGGTCAACTGTACGCCCTTGACAATTGGTTAGGTTAAGTCATGATATTTTCGTTAAAATAGAAAAGGAATAAGTGGACTATTTTAACGAAAATATCATACCTTAACCTAACCAATTGTCAAGGGTCAGTTGACCTAACCAGGAAAAAAGAAATTGCGGGGGGGGGGGGGAGGAATAAGTGCCAAACTGACATTAGAAATGTGTTTGTTTCACTTTAAAAATATAATGTCTATTTCCTCTATGAGTCCAGACTTCTGGGACACCCTGTATATTAAAATTGAAAACTTTATCAGCAGAAGTAAACAAAATAATTTCCATAATATAGCTAGTAATAATAAAAGCTAAAACTAGAGACGAAAACTAAAACGGAAATGAAAATAATGCAAGGAATGAAACAAGTAATAATAAAATAACAATAAAAAACTTGAAACAAAAATTGAGACTGAAAAATAAAAACACAAGTAATGAAAATACTAATATATATATATATATATATATATATATATATATATATATATATATATATATATATATATATACAGTACACAACTCAGGAGCAATCTTCCTCAATTCATCTTTTCCCCTATCTATGACTTCCAGTCTTTCAAACGCAGAGTGTCTAGGCATCTCGATAACCCTGGACCTTGATTTTGGGCTCTCTTCTTCTATGGGGAGTGGGGGCACTTTTGCGCGTTCGCCCTTGGCCCCTCCTTCCTGCATAAAAAAAAATATATATATATGCACAATCCATTTTTAAATTTTTATTCCAACCTTTGTGACATCACATCTTCTGGAAATAAAGAGTTACGTTCGGGAAGATCATGAAGCTAAGTGAAGATGAAGTGAAGGTGAAGTAGTTATTAAAACAACATCGAGCTGTTAGATTGGATGCTTTCATAAACAAGAATTACCAGACATTCATCTTTTACGTCATCACCCCCTCTATCATTCGAGTAAGTCAGTGAGCATTACATAATTTGACTTGTAGTATACAGGGTGTACATAAAGTCAGGATCTATTTTTGTGAATTAATTATTTTTTTCTATTTTTCTTTTCAGAAGCCCTTAGAATGAATACAGAAGAGCGTGTGGCAATAGTAATTTGGCGAATCGAGGGAAAGAAATACAATGACACAGAGAGAAGTTTAGAAGGAGATTTCATAAGCCGGGGCCAATAGACAAGACAATACGAAAATTGGTGAACAAATTTAAACGAACGGGATCTGTAAATGATGAAGCAAGATCAGGACGACTGTGTATGTCAGATCTTACCGTGAATGCAGTACGCGGAATTATCACTGAGGAGCCACGTACGTCCGTTCGTACTGCATCACACAGACTCGGCCTCCCGACGTCATCTGTGCACAAAATTCTGAAAGTTAATTTGCAGAAGAAAAGCTATCATTTGCAGGTTTTACATGATTTACATGAGGAAGATTTCCCTCGACGAAGTGCTGTGTGTGCTGATCTCGTAGAACAAATCTGGAGTATAATTTAATGGACAACATTCTCTTTAGTGATGAAGCCACTTTCCATACGTGTGGAAAAGTAAATCGCCATAACTGTCGAATTTGGGCAGATGAAAGACCGAATGATTTCGTCCAAAATTGGGAAGAGACTCACCTAAAGTTAATGTCTGGATGGGTTTAACAAAATCTAAGGTTTATGTCCTTTTTTCTTTGCTGAAGCTACAGTTACGGGGCTTATTTTCTGGACATGTTGCAGCAATTCCTTGAACCTCAGCTGATTGGGGATAGGATTGTTAGTACCGTCGTCTATCAACATGATGGTGTTCCTTGTCACTATGCCAAAATTTTTCAGGATTATCTAAATGGACGTTTTCCAAATCGCTGGATCGGACGCGGAAGCAACAGACCTTGGCCAGCGAGATCACCAGATTTAACCCCTTTAGATTTCTTTGCATGGGGCTTTATCAGTCGCACGTCTATCAGACGAAGATTACTAGTCTTGAAAACTTACGTACACGTATACGAACTGCTGCAGATAACATAACCCCGCAAATGCTCCAGAATGTGTTTAGAAATGCTGCGGAACGATTTGAGCTGTGCAGGGATACTGATGGGCGTCACGTCGAATCCTACTCTTAATTATTTAATAAATGTTACCACTTTATCATTTTATGATTGAATTCCATATAATTTCCAAGTGCTTCACAAAAATAGATCCTGACTTTATGTACACCCTGTACTATAAGGAGGAATTTCAGCAGGGGATCCAATTGTCACAATATTTACGTTTCTAACGTACATTCTGCTTTATTATGCATTCCATATAGTGTACTATATACACAATGTCGTTTCACATTTTCAAGGTTACTCCCCAATTGCGTGACACAAGTGTTCGCCGTCGTTTGGAACATGGTAAAGCATTTGCATTTTGGAAAAGACACTCTTTATTCTGTGTGTACATAAAATCTGGAGAAATACCATCTAAATTATTACATTTATGTACACGTAATATTTTAGTATCTACACTCAATGAAAATGTGTGCAAAATCACTTCACAGTCACACACGTATTATAGTGGTAATACGCATGCGTAGGTCACGTCAATTAAATTTATATGATAATGACAGCAATAATGACACTATACAAACATTAATTCATGTCTTATTTCTAGTACGACCCTTTAAACCAGGGGTGGGGAAACTTTTCAGTACCAAGGGCGAAAATCGATAACATAAACACCTCCGTGGGCGTCTGGCAAATTTTAAGCTTATATACAGCGTGTCCCAAAGAAATGTATACCCACTTTGTTCGATAATACCAGCTATGAGGATAATAAATATATTACTTTTTATGTTTTTTAATAAAGAATTTTCTCCTAAATCTAAATATGTAATTATTTTTATTAAAAATTGAAGAACAAAAAAGTTACAGATGTTTAAATTATAATTATTATTTTCGAGACTTCATGTGCGATATTTTCTAATATTTTAACCGACTGTTTTGAGATACTTATGTTTAGTGTTGATATTGAAGCATAAATGTTGTAATTATTAGTTAATTCAAAAAATTTACAAATTCCATGGTTAAATGACACTTTATCTAAGATGTTCGACGTCTTCCAGAACGTTGTTTTTGTAAGTTTTGCACAGTGCCGTCGGTTTCAAACTTATCTCGTATACGTGCAAAATATTAGAAAATATCGCACATGAAGTCTCGAAAATAATAATTATAATTTAAACATCTGTAACGTTTTTTGTTTTTCAATTTTTAATAAAAATAATTACATATTTAGATTCAGGAGAAAATTCTTTATTAAAATCATATAAAAAGTAATATATTTATTATCCTCATAGCTGGTATTATCGAACAAAGTGGGTATACATTTCTTTGGACACGCTGTATATAAGATGTATTTTAAAAAGCTATTTGCTGGGCTGTAAATAAATAATTTTTAGTAAATAAATACCTAAGCGGGCGAATTGAAATTAGCTCGTGGGCGAAATTTCGTCCGCGGGCGAGGGTTTCCCCACCCCTGCTTTAAACAGACGAAGATTTAGGAAAGTAAAGATGTAAGGTCCGGGATATGAGGAGGATATTTTATATAAAATAGAATTCCTAGACCATAATACGTACATCGTACGTGAATTGGATCGATCCGGAATTAACTCGGATTCGATATTATTCCAGTTAAACGATTCAAGATTGGATTTAATTACGGTTAGTATGAGTCGATTAATTCAGGTTTCACTTAATTATGTTCTGTCTACCTGCGCGCCACCTATATGCCTATAATATAACCTATAACTTACGCAATAGTTTCGTATGTACGAATTCGTTAGTTCTGAAACAACATTTCAAGCTCGAATGTATCTAAAACGTCAAATGGCTACAAAACATTAATAGTTACGCACAAATTTCCACAATTGCTATAACGCAATATACATATGTAACGTTTCCATGGCAACTAATTTAGCTGTTAATGTCGTTATGCTTCATAATCTGTATTTACTTATTTCTGACGTGGACACGATTTTTTGTATCCGGGCATATATATATATATATATATATATATATATATATATATAGTCGTATAGTCGACTCGGAAAGCTTTAATTTCGCAATTTTAATAAGAAACTCATTCAGTTGTAAACATCTGCATCTTTTAATCCTCATCTGTCAACACAAGCGGAGATATATAATTTTAAAAGTGCTCTTATATATATATATATATATATATATATATATATATATATATATATATATATCCGGTAAAGTTACATTTTAAAGTCGCTGTTTAAAATTTTAACCCAGTGAGAGTTTACTGTTTATTTTCACTAGTAACTACCTAGTTGTAATTTTGGTAAACCAATAATTTGTTTAACAGGGATGAGTGACCTTAAGATTTTGAATACTAGTTTAAAAAGGTAGTCTGCAAAGCTAGCCTAAAAAGCGCCTCGTTGGTGCAGTGGCTATCGTCGCTGACTACGAACCCCTCGGCCCCGGGATCGAGACCCTGTGACGGCAGCCGACGCGCAGCAAAACTCAGCTGTTCATCCTTCCACACAATAAAAAAAGTTGTTTGGTAGATAAATGGGTAGCCTAGTGGCTAAGACGCTGGGCTGCTGGTTGGCTGTGGCTCAGATTCCACGTTAAACTGTAGGTCTAAGGTGGCGTGTACAAGCTTGACCTTCGTCAGAATGAACAATTCGGGCTGAAGCAAAACCAAGGTAACCAAGGTAAGACAGATTACTAATTTACAAAACCTACTTTGAAAAGTAACTTTTCCAGCTCCGCTAAATAATTGTTTTTAAAGAAGCATCCGAAATGTTTCCAATTTATAGATTTACTTATTTAACATTAGGTGATTACTATAGTTAGTTAAAATATAATAAACTCAGAAGATTAAAAATGTAAACAGCTTAAAAGTAACTCTAAAATGTAATTTTCCATCCATCTATCTATCTATCTGTCTATGTATGTATGTATATATGTATGTACCCCTCTCTCTCTCTCTCTCTCTCTCTCTCTGAGAGCCAAGACGTTTTCATTTTCATTTCAAATTTTTACATACTAAACAAATAATAATATTAATATTGAATTTGCGTTTCTGCGAACGTTCGTTCGTGAAGCGAACGTCATCATCTGACGTTCACATTTCACGCAACGTCTTGTTGAAGAATGACAAGACTTTTTTGGACAACTGTTTTGAAAAAGAGATACATTAAATGTGTCCATCATGTGTGACGTAATTCGAGAAGATTCTGCGATCGTCATGGTGACCGACGAGGAAACATGGCAGCTGTAAGAATGATCGCGGGTGTTCGAACCCCATTCCCCATATCGGTCAGATGGGGAGGGAAGGGGGAAAGTATTTATGAGAAGGGAGACGTTGGAGGGGTGAAAAGAGATTAAATTCAATTCGAAGACGATTTTTTTGCTAACAATTTAATGGGGTTTTATTCTTCCTATTCATCAACAACGGTTCACTCCTTCTTCTTCTTCTTCTTCTTCTTCTTCTTCTTCTTATTATTATTATTATTATTATTATTATATCTTTTCTGCATTTGTGTCCTAATCTTTTTTCTAACGGGGTTATAATTCCCTCCTCCATCCTCTGTTTCGATTCATTAACATTTTCGTCCCATTAACACCCTACCAAATGGACCAGTGGGTGTCCTACCTTAATTGCCCCTTCGTAAGTCGGGGGATAAGTTTTCACGGATTCTTTTCCCCATAACAAAGGAAAAATTAAGTTCTCCCTCTCTTCCAATTGATTGAATCATCAAACGACAGCTGTACCTTTTGTCACAGTTTCTCATTCATTATTCACTAACTTCTCTCCAATTTGTTTTACTAGTACTACTAAATATTATTAATAATAATAATAATAATTATTTATTATTATTATTATCATTATTATTAATAAAATTATTATTATTATTATTATTATTATTATTATTATTATTATTAACAACTTTCAGATGAGGCGATTGCAACTGCCCAAACTGTGGCCCTCTTAAATGCAAAAAAACTTCACTTTTTTCTACGTGAAGGTCAAAATATGATAATTAAAACCCACTCTAATAGACAGAGTTTATTTCCACAACAGTTTCGATGCCCACTGGCATCCTCTTCGGGTGGATAAAAAAAAAACCGAATTTTCTCTATCTGTATCTATATCTGTATCCACCCGAAGAGGATGCCAGTGGGCATCCAAACTGTTGTGGAAATAAACTCTGTCTATTAGAATGGGTTTTAATTATCATATGTAGCCCTCTTCATTTGTCCGCAACTCATAAAGGAAAAAAGAAGATTCCAACTATGAACTGCATTTTAAGAACGTGTTCTTAAAAAATAAAATTAAAAACTCGTCATGGCCACGTGATAATGTTTACAGATTTACTGTATTATCCTGAAAAATATCATTGCCTTCATACTGATGAAAATTACTCACTAACTTTACTATGATTTTTTACAAGTCGCAGCTTCATTTCAAATAATGTATTTCTACATTTTTTTTTTTTTTAATGTCAGACTTCATAATTTTATTAAAGAACCAGAAATGAATTTGGAATGTGGAACATTCGTGAAACCATTTAATAACTTTAACACAAACTGTTGCCACGACAACAACCGGTTCGGTGATTTGGAGAAAAGGAGTATTTTTTTTAGACTCTCCTTATTTTTAGAATTACTCAATTGATGTGGTCATCTCAACTACTTAATGGGACTGAGCTAATTTGACACCAGTTAGAGGGTAGCCTCAACATCTTTAAGCGAAACTAAATTAGGGGTTTTCGACTCCCGTATAAAAATAATGAATCTAATGTAGGGGCGGTGCCCCCTGTCTTACGAAAACTTTTTAGTGTCATTATAATGGCACTCTCTCAACTTTCAAGATCCATAATCTCTTGAAACGAAGTTTGTTTTTAAGCCGCGTCTGTTTTCATTGATCTCAAAGATCAATGTGATTTAATCAATATAATTTATAGGAGTAGATTGTAGACACCAATCGACCAGGGAAGTTGATGTACGTGCCCAACCCGTATATTTATTTATGGTACTGGACACCCATTCTCTTACTTTAATTCACTTCACGGGCACCCTTTAAGTTGGGCGTACCCGGTGATTTTATCTCTTATTTTCGTCCAGGATTATTCGGCCTACCCAAGACGGACGGCCCTTTAAATTGATAGGCTAGGTTCCTTCGGTTTTCCACAAGCCTACTTTGAACGTTAATTTTCCCCAGCTAACAAGAGGGGTCTATCACAAGGTATTTAAAACAACACACGCCCTCTTATAAATTTTATTAAATGTTACTCGACACAGTACATGCATTTAATAGTTTATTCTGAATTACATATATAAAATTTCAGTCAATACAATAATCTTAACGTCAAAGACAAAGTTCACCGTTAGATGAATTTAAATCGATAAATTGATCAACAATGATAAATCTAAAGCAAAGATTAACAGTTATCTGAATGAATAATTTTAGATCGAGGGGTTTTATATTTTAGTGCAACAAAAATAAATAACAAGAAATGAAGTGGTCGCAATTCGACCCAGATATTCAAAGAATTAGTTTACTTACTACGGGCAGGAGAAAAAATCACTCTCACTTGTGCTGCGTACGGCCCACCCAAAAACTTTCAAAACTACAATCTATCAAATAACGGGACTTACTTCCGAACCCAAATTGACGGATTCAAGAAATTAGGGCCCAGACGTACCCTATTTCTTATTTAAGTGGAGCCAAATTAAATTAATGGAAAGTTCACAAAACTCTTGGTCCGTTGGTTAACCTAAATTAAGATACAATCAAGTTCTCGGTTACGGTCGCTAACAATTAAATGATTATGTTCAAATTTCCGCGTAAACGAATGTCATGAACTATAAGTTCGTAATTTTAATTTAGTGACAATTGATACTTTCAGTTTTGAATTTTCTTACACCACAAGTCTACAGGGGGTTTGTTTAACCACAGTTAACTTCAAGGAGGAACGACTACAACTGACTTAACAATTTTCGAATTTACTTTACAATTTTGAAGGACCCCGCCTTCCAATATTCTGCAAACCTATCAAATCATTTGTTTCTCCCAAGACCGTCCCCCAGAAGGTTTTTACCCATACAAGAGGGAAAGAAGGCGTCTTTACTACGTTTCCCAGGATCCTGGGCCCCCTGATTGGAGCTGGACCTGATTTCCGAGTATAGACCCCTCCTTCTTCCCAAAAATACATTTAAATATAGTTAACAGATTCGAAGTCCCAATTTTATGACCCCCTCGTGGTTCAACTTTGTCGGCGTCTTCGAGTCTGCGTTATAAAAGTCACAACATCATGTGAAAGCGAAACTAACCATTTGTACATCTGGAACCTTTAGTTGTAAATCTCCGCGGCCAAGCGGTTTTGGGTTTCCTCTTCCCCTGAGAACAACACGAAATAGAACGATCGTTCTATTTTCGAAAACATCTTTAACTTATGCCTTTATGAATATTCATAACCCAAAACGCTTGGCTTTTTGCGAACAAAATAAAAATCTTAAAACTAACATTTCTGCATGCCAATTGCATGGTTACGACAAAGTACTCCAGTGAGGTCGGGGAACGTTAGGGAGGAGACAGCAGGTGCTGGACCTCCCGTTTTTCTTGTCATTATCCTCTTCAGCTGATCTTTTTCTGTCTCATCTACCCCTTGAGCAGTCCAGCATGTTCTCAAACGCACACGTCTCCCTCTATTCCTCACTACTAATACACGCATCTTATACACTACACATCTTTTCAAAATAAAAGACCTTCATTTTGATTCTCTTCTCCTTCTTCTATTGGAGGGGAGAGCGTTTTTGCGGGTGTTCGCCCTTGCCCCCCCCCTCCCAGCATAAATAAAATAAAATAAAATACCTGATTATTTAATAATCAGTGATGAGTGCCAGAAACAGGCACGGCGCTCGGTCCAACTAATTCGACCCTTTGTTCTAACTCCTTTATTATTATTACCAGCATCATCGGGATTCGAACCCTCGACCTTAGTATCTTTACTTTGCTTATAGGAAAATGGTATTACCCACTCAACTACGGAGGCTGGACTTCACTAATTTATCCTGAATGATCTGAATTGCTGAAAGTAACGTAACGGATATGAACGGATGTAATTTTTTTTTTTATCTTAAATGATCTAACCTACTAATTTAACTGCCGCAAATGATCTACATGATCTAGATGATCTTCGGAGGTTTTAGTCTGCTTATTGGTTTCATAATGCAGAAGTAACCGAATGCAGATCCCGCGGGCGACTTTAATTGCATGAGGCGGCAACATTTTCAAATATAATATCGAAAACGGTCGAATCACTGGATCGAACGATACTGCGGAAGACGGTGTGGAATGTGGACTTCACATGGAGACAGGGTTGGTTTTTAATTATGTTTAAATATGATTAGTAAATCAGATGAATCTTTTTTCTCTCATAAAACAAGGAAAAACTTAATGAAACTTTTTGCTTTGAAATTTTTTTAATGAAGTAGAAAATAAAACCATTTTTTGGGGGAGAATTTTGCTGAATTCTCGTTTGAGTAATGTACGATTTGTAATAATAATAATGATAATAATAATAATAATAATAATAATAATAATAATCTTTATTCAGAAAGAACACATGCCATAATATATACATCACATCCATACTGGTTTACACAATGTTGGCATTAACGTTTAATTTTGTAATTTTAGTGACAAGTAGTTTAATTACAGTATTCTTATCGGAATATGCCGTTGGGAAGTATGACAGTTTTCATAAAGTTTCATAGTTAAAATCTATGCATATAACTTTATTTCAAAGTGTACAATTTTCGTATTACATATTTTTGTAAGTTTCCTGTTGATATTTTTATGTACAAGAAATCTGTAACATCTTGTATAGCTGTTACGGATTTTTATTGAAAAAACTTTCTGATTTCCGCATGAGGGACGTTAATATGAAAAAAAGAACAGTAAAAATCATTGAGAATTCGATTTAATGCGTACAAAATGAGAGATTAAACTAAGACAGACGAAAACACCCCCCCCCCCCCCCCCCCAACAAAACTGAAGTTCATTATCATTCAATAAAATCAATAAGATTATTAGTGACAAATAGCATAATAATAATAATAATGATTGAGATTGTTTAACCTCCTTCGCAACATCTAGGTCATATGACGGAGGGGACCCCAACTTTACGTGGGATCCGAACCACGGGTCGCTACATAATCTAAACAGGGAAGACGGTCTCCCATCTAACTACTACCCAGACCCAATGTCGCTTAACTTCGCTAATCAACGGGAAGCGGCGTTACGACATTGGCTACGACGTAGCCCCGACAAGTAGCATGACGAAGCCTTTTCTTCAATTTGCGTTTTCTCATAGAATGAAAATACAGAACGTTGTACCAAATCAGAGAAAAATCTACCCTACGATCAATTCTATATTATTTGCCGACGTAATAAATAATGTTTATGGGGTTTGATCACTCCCTGCGAGTCTGACCCAAAAAGGCGTCATTTCAATTTCGGGGGACCTTTCTGTGCACATAGACTTCAAAAAGGAAAGAAAAGGCAAAAAGGTCAGGAAAAACATTGCTATTTCATTCCCCATTAATTTGCGACACAATCTAAAACAATTAATTTCCCATTTCTCTTCTTTGTCTTTTATATATATATATATATATATATATATATATATATATATATATATATATATATATATACACACACACACACACACACTTTGAGTGAGAGAGAATTAATTATAAATCCTCAAATCCTCTTATACAGTTTCATTGTTTTCATATTTATGTTTTTTTACACAAGCATTATCATTGTTAACTAGCATTTTTTTTGAAGGTGGAGGGGCCGTGGTCTTTTGTTCTTCCGCCATATACGACAGCTTATATACAGTAATTTGATGACGAGTTTCATTTAAAACTCGCAACATTTGTTTATGGTTTCATCATACAACTTCATTTTTTATTCTTCCTGCTAAGCCCATATATATATATATATATATACCGTATATATATATATATATTAGTGATGTATCGGATATCAGATTTCAGACATCCGCGGATGCGGATGTTCATGCATAAATTTGTCAGCTTGATAATATGACAGTTTAAATTCATACTTAATTCATTAATTGACTTTCGATTTTTGGTTAGTTATAAATATTAGATATTCGATAATATTAAATATTAGATATCAGATAATATTAGTTTGTAATTATATTTTTTTTACATTCACTCTTTTTTTGGACGAGTTTTCGCCACGCAACTGTGTGAGGATGCGGGACGGGGCCTCAACTCGTCTTGCATCCCACCAACCACTTTCCCCAACCACCAGCCTTTGGAAAGTAGTGTGCTTATGACATTGTTATGTATTGTCGCATGAACAATTAATTATACAAATACATAAGAGACATCGCCAGTTACATTAAAGATCAAATGAAGGCTGCACAAGTTTCAGTATTTGAACTGAATGAGGGGCAAATTGTGCTTCAAAAATAGCAATTTAATAAAGAGTACACATCCGCATCCTGCAGGTACGGATGCGGATGTTGAATTTTATGCGGGTGCGGATGCGGATGTGACATACATCACTAATATATATATATATATATATATTGTGTGTGTGTGTGTGTGTGTGTGTGTGTGTTACCGTACTATATAGGGAAATTCAGAGTAACTTTTCTAGACTACCAATGTACATTGTACACTCATTAAATGTACAGTATAGTGAAGATTGATAGGCTGCCGTATTTACAACTTCGATTTATTGCAGAAACACTTAATATAATATTTAATTACTGCATTTTTTATGCAGGAAGGAGGGGCCAAGGGCGATTGCCCGCAAAAATGCTCCCTCCCCCATAGAAGAAGAAGCGAGCCAAAATCAAGGTCCAGGATTTTCGAGATGCCTGGACACCGCGTTTGAAGGACTGGAGGTCATAGACAGGGGTAAAGATGGACCGAGGAAGGTTGTTCCACAGTTGACCAGTTAAGTAGATGGAAAATTGAGAATACCGATTAATTCTTGCGTGAGAGAGTTTGACAGAAAAGGAATGAGAATGTGCCGAAAGTCTGGTACTGCATGTTCTCCTTGAAGGAGGAGGCATACAGTTAGAGAGTTCAGGAGAGCAGTGTCCGTTATAATAGCGATAGTAAAGACGGAGTGAGACGACACTGCGACGAAGAGAGAGAGATTAAAGACAATCCGTAAGAGGCAGGGAATTGATGAGACGAAAAACCTTTGATTCCATCCCGTCAAGTAGAGCTGTGTTGGTTCAGCCATCCCACCAGTATAAGTATAACCTCTTTAAAGTCAACACCAATTTCTTCTGAGAGACCTTTAAATAGAAGTTGTTGCAGGGGCTGATACACGAATAGAGTTCAATATCTTAGTTATTAAACTCATAACATGAAAATCAATCGCTTTAGAACACAGAGCTTCCTAATGTATGATGCAGTGGTAATAAATGCAAGAAAGGAATTATCTATTTTGCAGTCCTATAAAACCATTATTGCAGCCTATTATTGCAGGTGCCCCATCAGTAGTAGTAATAGATACAAGCTTTTGCAGAGGGATGTTGTTTTCTGAAATATAATTTCTAAATGTTCTGTAAATATCTTCTCTTGTTTTGCCTTTCATTGTAATTATTTTTAATAACTCTTCTTTTTTGAATTATTTGAGGACACCACCTTTATTACAATTAGTAGTTGGACTGTATCAGTTACGTCTATTGATTCATCTAATTGTATGGAATAGTATTCACATTTTGTACGTCATTCATCAACTGAACTTGAATATTCCATGAAATGCACTCTATTCTCCTTGTTACGCTGCTATAAGACAACTATAAATCTTTATGACCGAAATGATTGCTGGTTTATTATTAAAACCTTCAAAAATCGATTCTGCAGCAGAAAACATTGCTTCCTTCACTAGTTCTCCATCTTCAAATAGTCTTTTTCTCTTAGGAATTATATGGGCAACTTTGAATGATGCAGTCGTGGCACTTTTTTACTTTCTGGAATGTTTCGTGAATACAGACCATCCTAAAAGCAAATTTGGTCGGATAAATAATCATTCTCAAAACTTTTGTGATTAGTTTGAAAATACCTTTCAATAGTATATTTCTTGGGTATTGCTATAATGGAATGGCACAATAAACGTAAATTTTCCTTGAATTTCTACGAAACAATGACGCTCTTCCCAATCACTATTATTAATTATTAAAATTACACGTCTTTTGTTTTTCACTTTGTTCAATCAGATAAAAGAGGGCACAAACTTTATAAATGAAGCAAACAAATATGCACGTAAACTTTGTGAAGCACACGCAATTATGAATTATGGTTTCGAGAAACTGAAAAATGAGTTCGTTGTAAAAGAAAATTAAGGGGTAAGCTAGGGGCCAAAAGTAAGATGTGCATACCTGTTTGCCAAGCACTATTTTTACATATTTTTAACTTGTTTCTTTTGAACAAAAAATCATGACAATATATAAATTTTAATACTCTTTCTCAAAAAATAGCATGTGATAGCTTTTATAAAATTGCAGACATAACTAGTATCAATAATTATTTTGATGGCATCACTCAGTCTAAGAATGTGGAGATACGATGCCTTGAAAATTTTCGAATTTTATTGGTAATTTTGTATTTTGTTTCGAAGAACCACTTTGGGACATAATATTTCTGTCTCCCTCTAGACCAGAGGTTCTCAACGGTGGGTAATTACCCCCAAAGGGGTAATTTGGGATATCCATGGGGTTAATGGAAGCCATACGTATTTTATTTAAGAGTGGTGTTTAAAGACAATAATTGTATAATTATAAACTACGTCTTTAATTTTTGGTTAATTTGCGCCTCATTAGGGGTAATCGGGTGAGCGCCAATGCTTCAGATGGGTAATGGAAGTAGGTTGAGAACCCCTGCTCTAAACCAAGTAACGCATGGTTCGATCGCGTTAGTCTACCGAAATAACAAATTGGGCATTGCACGCTATCGTTAAGTAATATGAAATCTACCCGGACTGCAAATTGGATAGAATGCAAATCCGCAGTTGAAAAAGTTCCGGGTTATTCATCTACAATTAATTACTACTTTTGAAAACATTGTCATGAAATTGGTTATCATTTATTAAGCTGCATATTTAAACCCTCTTGCGTATCACCTATAGTCCAGTGGTGGTCATTTTTGTTACTTTTGATTTAAAAAAAAACGAAATTGGGTCACAATAATTTATTTACTTACTATTTTCAGTGAAAAACTTGTTGTTGGATTTTAGCTGCTAATGTTTTAATCCGAGGTTTATAGTTAGTTGTCTTAAGTCTCACACATGCAGCACTCATATCTGTGCCAAGGCGATTCCTAGTGGTGGATTTGACGAAATTCATGGAGGAAAACAACTGTTCACATGAATAAGATGAACCAAACATTGTTAGCAGAGCTAATACTAGCTTTTTCATTGATGCAAAAGAATTTGGTAAAGAGTTCCATTCTGCAAGAATAAGATTCTCTACTCTTTCTATTGATTATTGTTCTCTGGTTACACCCAAAATTGACGACTCCAATTCCTTTTCTTGTAACTTCAGATTAAGATCAATAAATTTAGTCTTCCATACTGCACTTTCTTGGAAGTCAACTAACTCCATTTCTAAATTACCACTGTCAAGCCAATGAAAAGCTAATAACTGAAGATCTTCAAATTGAATAGTATCGGGGAATAGGATGAATTGTAAGTTGTCATACATACACACACGTTTTTAAACGTATACTATACGTTTAAAAACGTTTTAATGTGTATCAGCTGTTTATTTCGGTGGGAGAATAAAATAATTTTAAAACTGTAAGGCAAAAAATATTAAAAATTAAGGTCATATTTTATTTAAATAAGAGCTCGTGGGTCACTAAAAATTGCCTCGTGGGTCAGTACTTGACCCGCGGGTCAGTGGTTCGCCATCACTGACCTATATGAACTTCTCGTACCGTCGTGTCGGTGGTCCGCGTGCCACAGGTTAGAAATCGCCGATCTTGAGCAAAACGCGATAGTGTCTCGGAGAAATAGAAAACAAGGGACTGCGTTAGAAATAAAGCCTTTTGTGCATCTGTTGTGCAATTTGCTGGAACTGAAGCAATAAAATAAATACAGAACTGAAGAAAACAACACCATATGGCAAAAGGCTAACACCTGCATCTCTATACAGGGTGTCCCAGAAGTCTGGACTCATAGGGAAAATATATATTATATTTTTAAAGTGAAACAAACACATTTCTGATGTCAGTTTTACATATTTCAGGAAAGAAAATACCCTGATGGCTCAGTATACCAATCAAGTGAAGGTGGAACTGGTATTGCTACATGTTTCCGGAAGAAGCCAGAGGGAGGCATGTTCGTGAAATAACTGACATACCTCCCTCTGGCTTTTTCCTGAAACATATAGCAATACCAGTTCCACCTTCTCTTGATTGGTATACTGAGCCATCAGGGTACTTTCCTTCCTGAAATATGTAAAACTGACATTAGAAATGTGTTTGTTTCACTTTAAAAATATAATGTCTGTTTTCCCTATCAGTTCAGACTTCTGGGACACCCTATATGTATATATATATATATATATATATATATATATATATATATATATATATACCACACACACACACACACACACACACATATATATATATATATTAGGGTGACACTTATTTTCGAAAGTTTGAATTTTTATCGGGACGGGCACGTTTCTGGTTCCATTTTGTCAAAACATATCGTGTGTAAAATATTTTTGAAATAAAACAATATTTAGAACTGCCTCAATACGGTCAAAGTTTGTATATTTTCTCGAAAAGTAGAAATTTTAGATCATGATGTTCTATGCCTCTAGCAAATAAAATATCACTTCTAGTTTGTTCAAGCTACTAATCTTGACCTAAAACATATAACTGGACTTCATACTTTCAACTCTAGGTCCCCCTCAACTCGAGTATTAGCCCCTCAAGGGGGGGGGTATCATGGGCGCCCATCTCCCTCTCATTGTTGCCTACTTTGCAGATGTCACGGTGGACTTGCGGGCGGTTGGGAAGTCACAGCGGTGCTTCTCGACCACTTGTAAGAGGAACTGCCTTTGGTCTTCACTCTTGCTAAGGGCCAGGTTGAAAGACTGCATCAACGCCACCCCGCGCTCCGCGAAGTCATTGACAACTTGAAGGGCCTGGACTCGGCGGGATGCGGCGATGAAGGCTGGGTCCGTCCGCCACTCCTCCGGATCCTTGAGCAGGAAGGCGGTGCTGATGTCCAGAACCTTGAAGAACTCCTTTGATGTAGTCGTTGTGAACTTGGCCAATGTATTGTTGGCGATTGAGGCGGTGGACAGGTCCACATTGATACGCCGCGGGGGATCCTCCGATCCTTCCTCTTCTTCCATCGCTTTAATCATCTCCCGCTTTGTCGCCAAGTCGATACCCTCGTCGAGATGGCCAGTGACGAGGCGCTCGCTCAAGTACCATAGGTGCCTGGCGAAGACTGTCGCCGTCGCCTTGGCCACCGCTGAGTCCGGATATAGACGAGGGCCTTGAGCAGCGCGAGGTCCGCGCTGGGCCGTTTGCCGGGAGCGGCGCTTTGTACCAGGCCGTCACGTAGATGGACACGGCGAAGATGGTGAATCGCCGGTTCCAGCCGCTTCGCCTGACGACATCTGAAACTGTTCCCGGAACAGGAACAGTTTGATGGCATAGATGACTTTTGCCATCCAGCGCGCGCGATGGAAGGCGCCGGGACGAGCGAACCGGGCACCCCGCTTGTTCGGACCGCCCAGCACAATTACAGAGAGCTCCAACGTTCCCTGTAGTCATCACGGGATGTTGACCGTCCGAGGAGGCGGCTGAATTCGATCAGCAGGTCGTCGCGGGCGTCCTTCAGGTGCTGCGGCATGGTTCCATCCTCGAAGGGCTTCGCTTTGGTTTGATCGATGAAGTCCCACTGGGCGCGAATCGTTTGAACAGGAGGATGTCAGGACCAGTAGAGGGACCGAGGCACGCCGTGAATGCCTTCTCGCACACCAGTTCGTGGATGTGGTGGCGGCAAGCCAAATGAAGCACTGTCTTCTCGAGTTTCTGCTCAATGATATAGCAAGCTCCTCCTGAGAGTCCTGTGTTTGAGGCGGTGGTGTCAAAGAGAGGGCACAGATCCGTCCCTTGATGTCCCAATCCTCGAGGGCAGAGAGGACGGCTTCCGCCATGGCGCGGCCGGTGCCGTCGGGGAGGCTGGGCACAGCCAGAAGCTTGTCGACGTTTCTCCCCAGACACCAGAACTGGAAGGCGATCTTCAGCAGGGCCTCCGTCAGCCGCTGGTACGATTTTCCGTCCCAGTTGAACGGTCAGCGCACAGTAGGATGGAAGGCTGCCTTCATTTCCGCTGCTGCCATAGCACGGAACTTTGCTCGGTCGCGGCGGGAGGATTCGCGTTCAAGACGCAGCTCCTCAGGGTCGTGGCCCAAGCTCCTCGCAGCCGCCGACAGCAAAAAACACCTTCTCGGTCGGTAAGTTTCGTCGATCCATCGCTGCGGAGAGATCAGGGGTGATCATCTTTTTCGACGCGCGAATCGCTTGGGTGGTAAAGGGGTCGTAGATGCTTCTGCATTCGACGTGGACGGGCCCGGGAGAGAGCTCTTCCTCTTCTCGGCGACGACGCCGTGTCGGTGACCGAGTCGGGCTGCTTGCACCTGAGCTGGAGCTCGATGCCAGTTCGACGAGTTCTTCTCGGCTCTCTCTGTTCGCCCTTTCATCATCTTGCCGGCGGCTCCTTTCCGCTTCCTGTCTCCTCGCACGCTCCTCCTCAGTGTGCAGCGTCATGTCACGTGTGGAGGAGATGCGGCCGCGCCGCACCTCGGCCCTTTGTCCCGTCAGGAACTCCCTGTCCTCTTCGATTGTGATCATCGACATCGCCTGTTCGTGTGCGATTCGAAGAGGCGGTCAAGGGATGAGAGGAACTCGGCCTCGTTCCTGATTTGGGTCACAGTGCGCCGTTTTCGAGTTCTTGTTCAGAGCCCGCCACTTCTCGTACTTCGGAGAAACCTTGTCCCTTGCGCGTTGGTCTTTCTGCGTAGGAATACGGGACCGCTCCCAGAATTCCTTGACTGCGGTCACTGTCTCAGCGGCTGCTTCCTTGATCGGCTTCTTGACGTCAAGGTGAAGGTGGAAAAAGTACTGAAGCGCCTGCTTTCCCGTAGGCAGCATGCTTCCTGTGATGCTGTGGTCCACGGTCCCCAGGAGATAGACTGCTGTTTTAGATCTTGTTGCCGAAGCCATCACGTCGTTTCAGAACTCACTGAAAAAGAAATGAAACACTGTTAGTGTTGGCAAACTCGTCCCAACCCATTTTCTACTTAGAATAACATGTTCTTTCGCCTGTATCAATATTTGGATAAACTCGTGTTACACCCTGTATAATACCTCATTTAGTCTTCTGTACACCAGTGCGGAAGACTAAACCAACGACTCTGACCGTCCGTCTGTCTGTCTGTTATCATTTTTCACTCAGAAACTACAGCAGCTATCGAAACGAAACTGACATGATACAGAACGCCATGAGTACTTTTCGACAATATAAACTTTGACCTCGTTGAGGCAGTTCTAATTATTATTTATTTCAAAATATTTTACACACAATATTTTTAGACGGAATGACACAGAAATGCGCCCGTCCTGATAGAAATTCCCAAAAAATGAAAACACCCCAAATAAGTGGCACCCTAATATATATAATATATATATATATATATAGCCGCACCCGGTATATATATATATATATATATGATAAACCCACAAGGAAAAGAAAAAAAAGATTCCAAGGTCTTTCGTGTATTCAGAAGTACACCTCGTCAGGGAATCCCTGACGAGGTGTACTTCTGAATACACGAAAGGCCTTGGAATAATTTTTTATTTTTCCTTGTGGGTTTACATCATTCATTCATTTCTTTCACGTGTTTAATTGTGAAATTCATCCCAGATATATATATTATATATATATATATTTATATATATATATATATATATAGATATATATATATATATATATATAATAATACTCAAAGAAATCTGAATATACAGTAGGTTTCAATAAAAATCATCGTTCTGTTACTTCATAAGAATTCATATTTACTGTAGTTAAGAATGAAGTACTCGAAAGTAAAGCTGATAATATGTTACAATAAAAGTACTTGTATTTTCAGTCTAAAAGAAATATATATTTAAGTTAATTTAATTTACTCCATCCCAAGGGTCTCAAACACACGACTTTCGAACGTTTTCGGTGATGCACGCACAAAACCAAATGAATTTTACTCCGCATAACAGCGATTCTCAAATTGGGAACGTCAAATTCCAGACAACATATTTCATGTTGCACACTTTTATTTAAGTACTCTTTAGCTGCTGAGTGCCTGCTTTTCCTTGACACTTGGCTCTATATGATCTTCAGTAATGAAGCTGAAAACAGTCGCAATATCTTAGCCAAGGTGGAAGACAGGCTGTGTTGACAGTTGTTCCTTGCAAAATTGGTAATTCTGTTCTGAATGTATTTTAATTTTTAATAGCTAATTACGAAATTTTATAACTATTGTAATTATTCCTGGACTCTTTTAGTTTAATCTTGGCCAGCAGGCAAGACTGCAGTCCTGGCCAGAAAAAAAGGACATTGCTTTAATGTTACCCCGTAATGAAATTTTGAGATATGTAGGCTACTTGTATGATATTCAAGACTGAATAAAAATATGCCAGGGAAGTAGTTCTAGTCTAATACCTTGTATGATCCCCTTTTGCTTGTAAAACTTCTTCAACTCGTCTTAGCATCGACTCTGTCAACGATTTACAAATATTGGTAATTTCTGGAACCAACACTCACGAAGGCATCTTTAAACTTTTCCTTAGTGGAAATGTATTCCTTTAACATTCGTCTCTTCAAAATTGACCAAAAAGTTTCGTTTGGATTCAGATCTGGTGAAATTCTAGGCCAATCTAATACTTCGCTGGCATTTTCTTCAAAAAACTTTTTCACAAGATTTACTGTAAGACATGGATGGTGCCAAATCTTATTGAAACAACCATTTTCTTCACCCAAACCAATTGTAAATAAGAAGTAACAACTACTTTTAACATTGGTATGTATTTTTTTGGTATTCATTGTTCCATTCACAAAAAAAAAGAAGAAAAATATGTTGATGGATTCCAAACCAGGACTAAACCATAATCTCGGGATGCTTCGTGGTGCGAGACAGATGAATAGTTGATCTCTTGGCAGGCTTTATTTTCCTTATGAAAGGTGTTCGAACTCCAGAAAAAAAAAAAAAAATGGGACTGATCGCTAAAAATTACCAGCGAAAAATGAACTCAAAAGCTAATATGTCTCAATAAAACACAAAAACAACACTCCAAATAATGAACGTCTCACCTGTAAACATGCAAAGCTATTCATATCTGTAATATTTCTTAATTTGTAAAGTGAATGTCTAGTATCTTATAACAGCAGAGAGTTGATAGGTAACGTTAATTATAGTTCTTTAGAGATGAGTGCGAAGTGTTTGAATATTCTGGATCATACCTTTTTCTTTATAGGAAAAAAGAAATGTACGTTCCCGACACCTTATCTGTTTCCAGTCGTCTGCAGTGGAGTTTTTGTACTTTCGTGCCATTGCAACCTCTTCATACGCATCTTTGCTGTTAACAACGGCTTTTTAGATATGTCGAATGCAGTCCATGCCACACTCCTTAAGCTATCTTCTCACTGTTCTTGCAGAAATATTCACTCTATAGCTTTCCAACTCTCTTTGAATGTCACTTGGCATCTTCCGTGGGTCTTTTTTACAAATCCTTAGAAGTTTTGAGTCGTCTTTTGCAGTAGGTATCCTCGTTCTCCTTACTTTCCAACACATCCTGTTCATGACAGTGCCCGAGAAACAGTACTCTGAATTATTATATTCATATAGTTTTATTTACGAATCCTTCTGACAAAGTTCGGGTGTATAATTCCTCAGGAGAAAAATGCACCTAATTCTATAGTTATATAACCTTTGGTTAAAATAACTCTATTTATTTATATCTATCACGGTAAATGTAACTTTAATGTTTAAGGCCTTTGATATTTAACTCGGCTCTTACGTCTACATAATTTGATCTTTAGAGAAAGAAAATATGGCGTTTTAAATCTGTATTACAAAGTTTTACCATAAAGAAATGCAAAATTTTTTCTTTCTCACACACGAAGGTAAGTAAGTCTCCGAAAACTTTTTTATCTGCCAAAACGAAAACAAAAAACTTTCTCCATAAAATCAAATGATCTCTCGAATGGATAATATTTAAATCATTATCCATTGCAAAAGTTTCTCCGAGTGAAAAAAAGGAACCGTCCAAAAACAAAAAAAAATAAAAATAAAAAAATAAAAAAATAAATCAAATAAAAAAATCTTTTGGTTTTCATTTTTTTTTTTTAGAATTATTATATCTTATTCTTTTTGCTAAAATTGTAATGGAATATATTCATTATATGTTCTTTTCTGATCGTATTTTGTTTTTGACATTATATTTATGGTTATGATTCCGTTATAAATATACATATCGTTTCGGTAAAATAATTGATGTAATAAATACAATATGAAAAGTCTTATCTTCAGATATTTATGGTCTTCATCGAATTTCAGAATGTTAGAAAAAAACAACACTAATTACAACTAACAGTCAGATAGCAAAAGGCAAAACAATAAAAACAATTCGCGAATACAAAAACTTCCCCTAAATTACCAGAAAATGCCCCTGAGGCGAGGGGAATTCCCTGTTTTCCTAAATCTGAAATTGACATAATGCGCTGCCTGATTAATGGACTCTTCTTAATGCGTGTGCGGGGTCTTTTTCCCTCTATTCTGCGTATATGCTAACTATGATGGTCTTTAAGGAGAACATTAGGGGAAAATAACAGTTCATCAAAGTATTTTATGTACACAATTATTAAGTAGTTTGGGTTTCATCAAGTGTTACCATAAATACATACTTTTTTGAAACACGCGTAATATAGGTTTTTAATTTAACATATTTTATTCGTAAAGATGTATAGGTCCACGTATGCATATATAATACATATATATATAATACATATATACTTATATAACATTATACTTTCTCTGGAGTATAGTCTCAAAGACACATTATTTTTATACAAGTACATGAAAGTATGATTTTAAAAATTTTAAGTTTTATGGCACATTTTCCCTTTTACGCACTTCAACAACCATTATTTGTTTTTTGTTCTTTTTATAAAAATATTTGTTGTTATTACCGGAAATTATAAATAACTTCAGACATGGAAAAAAGAAATATGTTTCCAAAAAATAAAATAATTTCTTTTTAGGTAAAAATTTGAAACTGAGGCAAACTTTTCCGTTATTGCTCGGTGAAAGCTTACGTCCATTTTGAGGAAAAAATTTCCCTATGTTTCTCACACAGGTCGCTCGAGTGACGGGATAGTTTTAATTACTAAGTTAAAATTATAAGAAAAAAATTTCGATGTTTTCCTTCATAGCACCCCCAATTTCTCCTTTCAGTTAAAACTAACAAAAATATCACGACTTAACCTAACCTAACTTAACTTAGACCTACAGTTTAACGTGGAATCCGAACCACGCCCCACCAGCAGCCTAGAGTTTTCACCACTAGGCTACCCAGGGTACCCATTTATCTACCAACCAATTTCTTTATTATGTGGAAGGATGAAGAGCTGGGTTTTGCTGCGCGCCACCTGCCGTCACCGGGTCTCGATCCCGGGGCCGATGGATTCGTAGTCAGAGACGCTAACCACTACACCACCGAGGCGCAAGTTGAATTCTCACTAAAAATACTTTATTAAAACTTCCAAGGTTACAAAGTTTTCCTCATTGAATTCCAGGTCTCATTTTATTACGTATGATTCGTTTGCAAATTTCTGAACACACTCTCACTTCATTAAAAACATATCTTTCCAAGGGGTGTCGTTTCTCCATGAAGTTCGTTTAAATTGAATTGGAAATGTATGAATAAAGATGAAAATGCACACGCATCTTCGAAGTGAGGAATTTGTATATTTAACAGTGTAACCTGTAAAATGTTCTTTGATAATTCTTAGATACACGATGGAAAAAAAAATCACTTTTGCAATAGTGAAATATTGTTAAGACATTGTCCCACGTTACAATTCTCCGTCATCTTGGTGTGGTACTCTATCCCCCATTTCCTTCTTCTTAAACTTTCCTGAAGATCTTCAGAGTATTGTGACTAGTCCTGTAATTTAATATAGAAATAGACTTATGTCGGTTCGGTATCGAAATATAATCACTCATTACAAACGACAAACAAAAGAAGTTACCGTAAAATAGGCTATGTAATTTTGGACCACTATTTTTATGGCAACGCCCACGACCTCTGATTCGCTGAAAGGTGGTGACGTGGAAAATTACTAACCAGTCTTGAGCGACCACTTAACCTAGTATACCCCTAACCCGAGTATAAGATTCACCCTGAGTGGTGTTACGTATGAAATTGGTGGAGTTTCCGACTTTGTTTAAAATCTGGTGGCTCCGAAACTACACGTTGTTTTATAATGATAAATGGGTGCTACTTTAGTATGCGGTCTACCTACGATTGGTTAGGTTTAGTCATGATATTTTCGTTAAAACTAACGAAAATATCATGACTAAACCTAACCAATCGTCAAGGGCGATTGACATCGGGATGTAAACAAGCAATTAGTAAACAAGATAATAAGATATAATTAAAAGGTAGACCGCCGAATCGTAGGTAGACCGCATACTAAAGTAGCACCGATAAATGCAACAAATATGAATTTACGAAATCGTTGTCACTTTACAGATCTAAGTAAAGGGTATGATACCAAACACCAGATTCTATGGACCTTTTCCAGTTTGTGTACCGTTTTTCATATAATTTATTTTTGCTTCTTTTCAGATAAAAAATGAGTGATCAAAAATGAGTTCTTGATAACCTAACCTAACCTAACCCACATTATAACTTTCGTCACTTGGGCACAGGATGTTTACTATGCTGTATGTAATGTACTGTAGAAAACGGTACATAAACTGGAAAACGTCCGATTCTATGTTCACTTGTCATCAACTGACCTGCAAAGGTAATTTATTGGAGTAAAGGGAGTAAACTAAAATTAGTTTAAACATCATTTAGGAAAAATATAAAGCCTAAGCTATTAAAATATCGTATATATATGGTGTAGAATGTTATGACAAATTTTACTTGTACTGATTAGGCGTTCATAGTTCTCAGATTTTCATTCGGCATCGATGTACAGTGCTTACAAGAAGTCTCGCGCCTTTGTCTCGTCCCAAGCTAGTCTGTTCGGTATAAAATGGGCGGTCCTTATGGCAGCGGAAGTGTGTTCGGATTGGTGCACATAATTGCTCTAACCCCATCAATGACGTCCACATTATCATTGTGTTGATCACACTATCTATTTATATATAGAGACATACTGTATATAGATATATATAGAGTATGCAGGGGATAACGTGTCTCAGTCCTAGCTGTGGTAGTTGTCTTACAATTAACAGTCCCAAGTGCAAGTTACGTTAACACCCCCACATAAACTACCCTGGACTAAAATAACATACGTGAAGCCCTTACCCACAAACCATTTAAAAGGTGTGATTTAAAAGCTCTCTCTCTCTCTCTCTCTCTCTCTCTGTCTCTCTCTCTCTCTGATCACACCGCATGGCAATGTATCCATATAACGTTAATAATAACCGAAACTCGAGAAAATATACTCTCTGCCTTCCGCTCTACTCCAAATCCTTTTGTCTTAGTGACCTCTTAATACAAACTAATCTATCATATTTTGCGACTTTTTAACTCTGGTAGGATTCAATTCCATTCCTATAATGTAAGAGATACTTAAATTCATGTGTGTATTATGCCATATGGTGTGCGTAATAAATAATCATTTTTAAATACAGGGTGTCCCAAAAGTCCCTATCTATTTTGTTGAAATAGGCTGAATTTCAAATAAATGTCACACTGACCTGAATACAGATGTATTTCTATACAAATTACAAATATTACACCATTAAAATCTTTAATTAGTAGTTTCCACATGAGCTCCATCTGTATCTCTGCAAATCTCAAAGCGGTCAGCTGCATTGCGGAACACATTTCCGAGCATTTCAGGGGTTATTTTCTCAACTGCTTGCCTAATGCGATCTCGCAGATCTGATAAATCTCGAATATTTCTGCGATAGACCTCTGATTTAATGAAACCCCAAGCAAAGAAATCCAATGGGGTCAAATCCGGAGATCGCGCTGCCCAGGGCCTATTTACCCCACGTCCAATCCAACGATTTGGAAAACGCTCGTTTAGGTATGTCTGAACAATTCTGGCATAATGACATGGTGCCCCATCCTGCTGAAAGACGACATCGTCGAGAATGCCATCTTCAAGAAGTTGAGGTTCTATAAAATTTTGAAGCATATCAAAGTTAATTAAAAATTTAAAAATAATTAAAATAGAAATCTAATGCATGTATTTGTCTAGAAAGGTGCATGCAATTATGTCATTAAAACATTAATTTGAAATTCAGCCTATGTCAACAAAATAGATAGGGACTTTTGGGACACCCTGTAGTTGGAGCGTTCAAGGTCATCTGTAATAATCTATAGACTACCCCTCAAGCCCACTCTCAACACTTAGATTCCCCTAAGACACAGGCGTCTTCAAGTAACATGAATGCGTAGAGATCTAAGGTGTTAGATTCCATATTATATAATTTATGTGCTAGGTTTAAGAACGCTGGCATTGAAGGATGGAAGGAAGGGACAGTAAAAGCGATAATAGGTTTAATGAAGGAAGTGGAATGAGGATGGAGGTAAGCGTTGCTATGTCGAAGGAAACGAGGTTGGGTGGGGAATTACGAAGGGAGGAGGAAATGCTAAACACAAACTCAAATATTTATTTTAATGCCCTAGACCTAGAAAGACAAAGAGCAAAATACCTTAAACTAACAATGAATTGACAGAAACAGAAGAGTCTGGTCTTAGACGCACTGATAGGTTTAACGTATGTGGCTAGAGGCCACCACTCAGAATTACTACTACTACCACCTAAGTCATAATAAGGTTATTTACTATGACAGAGTAGTCATGAGTAGTTATGGAAATAAAATATGATTATACTGTTGATGGCTGACTATAATCAGTTGGGATATAAACTATTGCTGACAATCTTTGGATCCTTGGCTTTTAAGACGAATTTTTATGCATATGTTCAACAAAATAGGAAATTGGCTGATTATTATTACCATTCGAAGGGTTGGTACCCTTCACAACCGAAATCAATTTCAGAAGGGGTGCATAGTATCCTCATTTCCTTTATCGTCCCAGCACGCTTCACATAAGCCATTTACACAAAGATGGAAAGGCCGTCTGTGCACCACGAGACGACCCAGGCAATGCGGGGAGCAATGGTGACATTGCATAAATATGGTGTGCCAATAAGAGAAATATCAAGACGACTAGACGTTCATCGAAGCACTGTGGAACGGTGGATTCATCGGTATGAAGCAGAAAACTCAATCGCTACTTTGCCGAGGTCTGGTCCTCGCGTTCAACATCTCAAGAGGAAGATGCTGCGATTGTTAATCATGCCAGAGAGCATCCGTTTATTCCAGCGACGCATATTTACAGACACCTGAACCTTCGTTGTAGCGCAAATACAGTGAACAACAGACTTCACGGCAGGGTATTTTCTCGCCGTCTAGCTACAAAACCTGCATTGACGATTGAGCATAAAGAGGCGCGGATGGGATTTGTCTTGCAATACTTACCGCAGGAGGAAGAATTCTGGAGAAAAGTTGTGTACTGTGACGAAAAAACATTTTCAACAGATAGTCATGGTTCCCTGCATTGTTGGAGGCAGCGCGGAAAACGCTATGAAGAAGGAAATGTTTTTCCCGAGCAAACGTAGTGGTCACATCAATCTCGGTGTGTGGGGCTGGATGTCTGGCTATGGTGTCGGAGAATTGACTCAAGTAGATGGACGCTTTACTGGACAGCAATATTGCCAAGTACTGGAAGAGGTGCTGCTACCCAGTGTTCGTGCGTATCTGGTTCCAGCACCGGAACCATTTTACTTAATGGAAGATAACAGTCCCATTCATAGGAGTAACGTTGTGAGAGCGTGGTACGAAGATCACCCAGAGATTATTAATCTAATTCTGCACCACGTTCTCCTGATTTGAATCCGATTGAAAACCTTTGGGCAATAATGATTAACGAATGGGAGCAACGCAATGAAAGAACATTTGAAGCACTTTTAGCTCACACGAGGAATAGTTGGGAGAGCTTAAGCCGAACACCAAACATTCCCTACAATCTGGCCTCTTCTATGCCGCAACGATTGCAAGAAATATTGATGCTGGAGGAAGCTATACGAAATACTGATGTTAAAGCCATGACGTAAATGTGTATCGAATATATATTTATGTTAATATGGAATTTTATTATATTTTTATGTTTGACATCTATAAAAGTATATATTGTGACCATGAAAGAACTTTACTTATCCTTAGTTAGAATCTTTTCTTGCAATGTCTACGCTCGTGATGATAATATATGCATTGTTGAAGCAAACTATGAGAAGGTAATAGTTTCATGAAAAAAATAAAAACTGGCAACATCGAGGTCATCACATGTTTATGGGAATTGTCATATGATATGCTACCAATAAACTCTTATATACTACTATATACAGTATACTATGTTACGTAATAATTACGATGAACAAATCAAATGCAAATTTCTCTGATTCACGGCCCACCAGTCTTGCTTTAGACTAATGACTTTCATAAGATGGAATAGGTTTAACATAGTTCGTTTAATAGATTACCACTTAAAACAATGGATAAACTATCTATTAGTGAGACGACCGTGACTTCCTCGAAATGCGAGCGCGTGAGAGGTTCACTAAGAAATTTGGTCATTAGATTCTTCACGTAGGAATATATCACAAACAACAATATTGACAACAATTCCCAACAATTACTTAATATCAATAATTGCATTTGAGCAAAAATTTAGAACTGCGTCAAAATAACTTAGGTATCATGCCATGATTTGGGATATTTGCCGAATTAGTCGTTCTCTATAGTCTACAGTGTATATTGAGACGGTATAATGTAATGCCCAGCTAATATTATGATGACTAGGATTGCTCCATAACCATCCCAACATCCCGAAACTTGCTCCATTCTGCTTCTTAATCATTTGTATTTTAAACACTAAAATGTAGCAGAAGTGACGTAATAATGGACGTCATTGATTGTGTTAGAGCAGTTATGTGCACCAATCCGAACACACCTCCGCTGCCATAAGGACCGCCCATTTTATACCTAACAGACTAGCTTGGGACGAGACAGAAGCGTGAGACTTCTTGTAAGCACTGTACAGTAAGCCTTTTCAACATGAGATGTTTGGCGAATGTTTGCAAGCTTAAACCTGCGGGTGAATATGACTGCTAATAAAAATTGCTTTGACATCTGGGTAGACCAATTCCACTTATTGGATCACCTGAAGATCAGGGCCCCCATCCTTCTTTAGTTAGCCTTATAAGGCTAGCTAACGAAAATATCACGACCTAACCTAACCAATCGTTAGGTCAACTGTACGCCCTTGACGATTGGTTAGGTTAGGTCGTGATATTTTCGTTAGTTAGCCTTATAGAGCTAACTAAAGAAGGCTGGGGGCCCTGATCTTCAGGTGATCCGTACATTTTATGCAGCCTATGGGCTAGAGGCCTATGATTTATGGTCGGTCAAATTTTCAATATAGTTTAAGCTACTGACGAGCTAACAGTCATAAGGGCCTAAGGTAATTTACATTGAAAATTTTCCATTTGATTAGTCCAGTAAGCTAACTATAGCCTAAAGTATATCTTGGCTAAGCACTGCTATCTTATAATCAGTTTTTATATAATTACTTTCTCATCTTTCAGATATGTAACATATAAGATCTTAATAAAGACGAAGAAGTGATGTGTTTTCGAGACTTTCTTAGAATTTCCAAAGGACGCTTTTTAAAGTGTACAATCAAAATGGTAAATAACATTCCCTTTCATAGTATTTAATCTAACGTTAAACGCGTATATTTACTTAAAATACAAATGTAAATAGGACGCTCTCTCAAACTAAGATGTATATATGAAAATCTTTGTTTTATTAATGCTCAGTCAGTACAGGGTGGCCACAAGTCCCTTTGCATGAAAAGCAAGGCAACATATAGATAGGCTGTAATTTCACTGCAAAGGGACTTCGTGGCCACTCTGTATATGAGTAACAAATGAATTGTATTAAATTTCTAATGCGTTCCATCAAAATTTAAGTAAATTGATATAACATCATAATTGTATGTTTTCTATATATAATTTAACTCTGGAATGGGAGCATTATCGATATTTAGCAACAAAGTGGTTAAAATGAATGGTCTCATTAAGTACAAATAGAGCTATAGCATGACCTTAATTATTGTGCCATAATTTTGCCTCAAAATTATATGACCATCACACATGTCCCGCTGTCATGAATGGCAAAAACTAATAGCACCCTATATATATATATATATATATATATCGCTACAAATTCCTTACAGATAAGTACATTTTATAAAATTATGAGCTATTAACCTCTTTTATTTGCCCACATCATAAAACAGTTTTTATTTGCAGACATCATAAAACATAGTCATATGGAAGCTAAATGGGAAAAGAAATTAAATTCTTACGATTTTGGAACATAATAACAATGGAAAGAATGTAATTTTAATGCTTCAGACGTAACACTTTAGTCTCTGCTCTCAAAATGAAATAACGTTTTGAAGTAAACGGTACTTATTTCATAGTAAAAATCTTTGAATACCCAATTAGCCTTCACCACAATTACCAAGGGAATTCAAGTAAAACAAAAAAAAAGAAGATAATGAATTGTAGCCAGTCCACATCCATCTCTGGTATAACGTCACTGCGTACGTCTTTTATACTTAGCATTTGACTTGAAATCCTTATAAAAATAGTGATAATTCTAAAACTTAAGACCAATTAAATCCAGAAAACAAAATAATTCAAGTTTAATAATGGTTTCATATATATATATATATATATTATATATATATATGAGGCGGGATTCTGTAGGGGGCGAACACAGTTTGATTCTGAACATTTGTTCGAAGCCATGAAAAATATTAGAAGTATATATATATATATGAACCTTTGTAAGGTAAGGTAAGGTTATTATATATATATATATATATATATATATATATATATATGGAATCTGCAGTTCTCTCTCTTTTTTTTTAACTTTTCTTCCAGTGGAGGTGAAGAAAGTGTAGCTGCATAATAGGGAAAAGTCAAAAAATATTTGCTTTAAAATTCTTGGTCACGAACCGTCAATTTGTGTCGCCATTTCTAATTCACTGGCTGAGAGTTTAATTTATAAAAATTAATTTCTCTCAACTTTCTTTGTTTTGGTTAAAAAATGTTAATTGAATTTCACTTTATAAAAAGTAAATTCAGTTTTTATTGTAGAAAATTAGATAAAATTCAGGGTAATCAGTTTAAACTAGGTTTACGCATTTTATTATTTTATAAAATGTAGCCAAATATTATGTAAGTGTTCCTACAATCACTTTTGCAGTTTCGCTTTCGCACCCTCGCGCACGCTTTCGCGCGCTTCCTAACAGAAATTATATACTTCGTACCAAAGCTGGGCACTTGCGTTTTTTTTTTGCGGTACTGCGGTACTAACGCACTACCAAACCGGGACCGCATAACGCAGTACCGCAAAGGATCGCTGAAGTACAGCCTGTACTTTCAGCGATCCTTTGCGGTACTGCGTTATGCGGTCCCGTTTGGTAGTGCGGTAGTACCGCAGTACCGCAGTACCGCAAAAAAACCGCAAGTGCCCAGCTTTGCAGTTCGTACTTCTTAAAAGGGTGTCTGAATTTGTGCCTCTCTTTGCGAGTGTTAATTGACCCTTCTCTTAGTACATGTAAACAAAATTTAACTTGTGGGAAGAAGTTCGTGGAAATATTTTTTAAAAACCTCCCCAAATTACTAATTAGAAAATAATTTTTTAATCTTATACTTTTGGGCAAAATAAAATAATGTTAGAAAAAAATAGTAATTTTGGGACTTTTCTTATTGAATCATCTGAGGGGGTTTACTCCCACTCAACGTCATTCCCATTCTCATCCACGGCTTTCTCACTTTGGTCCCGGTTAGGTTAATTTAGATTAGGTTAGGTTACGATCGGTTAGGTTAGGTTAGGCTTAAGTTATGTAAGGGTAGGTTAGGTTAAGTTAGGTTAGCAAATATTAGCCAATCCCATTTGGCGCTTTTGGGAATGACACTGAGTGGACAGTAATCTCTGAGGGAACTCTAAAAGAAATCTACTTAGTGGGATAGCGGGAATTTTGTAACTCACTCTCACCGACCACCTCACTTATACGATATAACTTTATAAGCTGCTTCTCAATTAATCAAGCTGCTTCTCAGTCAACAAATATATATATAACCTTAACTTACAACCTTATTCGTGTTCCGTGTAGTAATTTCTCGTTTCACAAAAGTCAGGCTTATGGTTCCACCTCTAGAACGGGTTTGGTGCGGGCAAGTGTTCCTTTCTTGCACCCTCTATTTCTCTTTTCCAGTAATTCGGTTCTTTGCATCCATTGATCTTGGCTGCGAAGCTTCTCTGAATCCCTTCTAGTTGGGTAATGTCTTCCTTTTTACATAGGGCTGTTAAGACTGAGCAATACCCTAACTTGGGTATGACCAGTTTTTTCAACAAAAGGATCATTGTATTCTATCCTTTCATTTAAAGGTTCTTAGTATCTCTCCAGTTATTCATTTTGTTTTGTTTACTGTTATCGTATTTTGTCTCAAATTTCGTTCTGGAGTTTCTGTGAATTTCCCCTCTATTGGAGCATAGTATTCTAAGGATTTTAGTTCCTCATATTTTTGTGTATCTTAATAGTTAAAATTTCTCGGTGTTAAATTTCATAGTGTTGCTTTCAGACCATCTGTGAATTGTGTTCGAGTTCGTTTGTAGAGATTCTGGTTCTGTATTATCTGGGTTTCCTATTTTCCGACTAATTATTGTGCCATCTGCAAAGGATGTTACTATTGATAACTTCATCGCCTGTATCAGTTAGCATGATTATGAACAGTAATTGAGCTAACACTGTTCCTTAAGGTACTGAGCTGCGTACCTCTGACTCTGAGAAGATAGTCCTTGGATTGTATCAAACTTGCGGCCGCTCACTAAGGAAATTATGCATCTGTTTTTCTACTTTTCCTGTGATTATCATATATTTCAGCTTATGTGCTATGATTCCGTGATTACATCTGTTGAACGCCTTGGCAAAGTCTGAGTATATTACGTCACAGTTATCATTGTTTTCGAGTGCATCAATGATGTTGTTATAATGTTCTATTAGTTGTGATAGGCACGATCTTTCTGGTAGGAGTCCACGTTGATTGTCATTTAATTATTTCTGTATCTAAAAATAGTCTTAGGTTCTTTCTCTAACTCCCCTTGAGAGTTATTAGCATCTGTTCCGTTGCCTGATCCTCAAAGATAGTTTTCCAGTCTATTATTGCCATTTTGGATGTAATACCTTCCCAGTTTGTAGCCTTGGAGTTTAAATAAAAAAATTCAAATTTGACTCTTTTCATTGTGTGTGTTCTTCTTTCACTGTTGTCCTCATATTAGTTGATATTCCAGTAACGTTGCGATCTGATATTATAGCTGGGACTATTTCTATATTATCAATTAACCCTTTAACTGTTCTATTTCACTGGTAATCTGATTGAACTATACGATATGTCTGAGGGATAAAAAAGGTAGTTATATAAAACCAATTCTTTTCATTGGAATACTTGTAGATTTGCTCCGTGTAAATATTTCTTCAGTTTTAGGGTGATGGATTATTGTAATGACTAACCAACTACAGTGTTGAATGGTTATACTTTGATAGCTTTAAGAAAGAACTTTATGAAATTTTGATCAAAATTGTAAATACAGCAGAAGAAAAGTTAATTTTAGTCGAGTGTAACACAATCCAGTAGATGGAGTTATTTATGACTAGGGGAATCTTGTTAAAAGCTAGGGTTCTTACATATGACTGACACAATCTTATAGATCTAAGAATAATTTGAGCCCTATTTTGAGGAGAAACCTTATAAATAGTTGGGATTTTTTTGTACAATTATAGTACTCATTGTACTCTTGTATAATGTTTGTACCCGTTGAGTCTGAAATAAAGCTTATTTGTTTATTTGGTTCTCTCTCATGATTTATGAAATTATTTCTTCTTTTAGAGTACGAGCGTTTGAGACATGTTCCTTTCTCAGCTACCGTAAATAGGACAAGGAAATAGCTAAAATGATTAAAAACAAGAAAAATAGCATTCAGAGAGATTATAAGACGTAACAGCCAAGAAGCTTTAGAAAATTACAGGCAATCAAGATATAAGTTAAGTAGTTTGATTAAGAAGAGAAACGGGCATAAGTGAAATAAATCTAGCTAGAAATATCAATAAGGTTCAAAGGAAATTCTTTAGTTTTTATAAATACACTAATAAAAAGTATGATAGGATTGGCCCAACACAATATGATGATGGATTATTTGAAATTGATTAAAATATTGTTAGCATTTGTAATAGATATTTTAGCATTGATTTTAGTGAAGAAAATTTGGATAACTTTGATGTTGATTTTTTAGTTTCTTTGAACTTTGGATTTTCTTTATAGCATTCATATAAGAAAGGATGTTATGAGGCATATAACTGGCACACTGAAAACAGATAAAGCTGATACTCCAGATGCACTTATGCTAAGATTCTCAAGGAAGGGGAAGTTCTAAGATTTATGATGCTGGGAACTTATGATAGGAACAAAAAAGTATGGCAATGCTGTTGTAATGGAAATTTGAATAGGCCCTTAAAATTTGAGACTAACATTAGCCTGAGGCAGATTTTCCCCTAAAGAAGCCAAATTCTCTGCATTAAGTGAAGTGATTAACTCAGCCTAAGATTGACCTAACTACACACTATTGGATGAAAGCAAATAAAGCCTAGCCTTATATTTAAAGTGTACAAGTTATACCAGGTCTTGTAGAAAATTTAGAACTTTTATCAAATGATCCTACACCTCCTTAAGTCTAGGTTAAGATACAAAGAATTGTAAACTTACAAAACAATAAAAACCTGAAAATATGATAATTTATCATTCCTATATTAAAAATGTAAATGAAAATTATATAAGATATTTTATTCTTTATATATTAAAAATTTAAATAAAAATAATAAGAGATACTTGACTCTAGTATGAAACAGTTGAATTGTCAAGAGCAAAAATAGTATTTATAATGTATTTTTCTGCGCATAGCATCTAAGTTATGGGCCGTTATCATGGTATATGGATAGAAGAACGGTAACAGTTACCTCCTACACCAAATGAAGCGATGCAGAATTGAATTGTGGCCGCTAAAGTTCATAGTATGACGTCACGTCACACATATATGTTTATAGGCTATACGCGCTGTGTAGTGTGTGTAGAGGGGAAGGGCGTATACTCGTATCTGGGCAAGCCTCATGTTTGTACAGGGGGTTGACAAAAGAGATAAGGGAATCAGAGGGTCGTTGGCTGACTCACCTTGGTATGGCTCACCTTGGCATTTGTCATCATATATTAGAAAATTTATTCTTTTTTATTTTACTGAGCAAGCCTTATATTTGTACAGGTGTCGAAACAGATATAAGAGGGAGGACATTCAGAGGGTACTTGTATAAATCATCATTAGTCATCAGTCATCACATATACAGGGTGTAACAAAAGTCTGTTCTCATATGGAAATAAAATATAACAGAACTGAACGAGAAAAAAACAGAAATCTGTCAAAGACGAGTAGAAATGTGTCAAAGTCTACATGGAATGCAATTTGAGCATGTATTGGATTAATCGGTAAGTTGATTGTATTGTTTGTAATGTTTAGTTAAAACTATTTTCTCGTTCAATTCTGTTATAACCAGGGATGGGAAACCGAATCGAAATCGAAATCGATAAACCGATAAAACCGATATTTTTCTTGAAGCGAAATCGAAAAAAACCGAAACTGATATTTTTGGAAAAACCGAAATCGAAATTTAGACCGAAACCGAAAAGAATAAAAACTTGAATCGGAATCGAAATCGATAAAAAATATCAATTCAAACCGAAATTAAGAAATAAAATTTAATATTCAAACTGCTTTCTATTAAAGGAGAGTTGACCAACTTCCGGGGATTAAAGACAGGGCTACTTTTATGATACCTGACTCCTCAAATAGGGTAACATAAAGGCGTGAAATTTTAAGATGTATTAGCTTCCTTACATTCCATCCAGTTTTGTTTATTTATCCCTGATTTTTTATATATATATATATAAATAGAAACAGGGTGCTTTGACTGCGTTGATCTGATAAATATATTCTCCTCCCTCAAAGGAGGGCGGTTTTAGGCGGGTCCCTAAGAGTATTTAGCAGCAACTAAGAGCGTCTTTATGAGAAAGAGAATTAGAAACCAAATATCAATTGGAGGATTCCATGTCATTCGCCGGAAACATCATTGCCTGGGAAATTTTGTTAATCCTCTAAATGAGCTGAGAACCACTAATGACCGTCACTCGTTGGAATTTTATGATACTTTGGAAGATAAGTCAGGAATAATCCTAATCCTTCCAAAATTCAGATCATTTGAGTACAAAGATCTGACTTATTCATAAATATAAAGATCAAATTACGCTTTATATAAATAGACGAAAAGAAAGTGAAGTTGTTATTTCGCAAACGTCTTCTTTTAAGAAAGAGCGTGGCTTGTGCATGTGGAAATTATATTCCATAGTTTCCCACAATTTTTCTAATTTATGACAAAGGTAGTCAGAATTTGTATCCGTGTCCAATATGAAAAATGTTTACTGAAAAAAAAATGAAGACAACTTCAAGATATAGTACTGATTGAATATAAATAATCATCCAATAGCACAACTTTTTTATTTGGAATAAGTGTGCAGAAATATATAAAAGCTCATATTATATGTAAATAATGAACATATTATATTGAAATCTGAAAACTGAAATCGAAATCGAAACTCGAATCGAAATCGATATGAAAAACCGAAATCGAAAAAAAAACCTGAATAAAAAAAAAATGAAAAAACCGAAATCGAAACCGAAATCGATATTTCTCAAAACTATGAACTGAAATCGAAACTCGAATCGAAATTCATTTCGGTTTCCCATCCTGGTTATAACTTATTTCCCTATGAGAACGGACTTTTGTTACACCCTATATATACATACACGTAGGTTAGGTTAGATTACTCTTGGGGAAACGTTATTTAGGTCAGCTGATTGGAGAGGGTAGCCTCTCAGTCTCGTCCAAGCCCACCCACGTTTGTTTGTTTGATAACATTAAAGTTCATAGGATGACGCCATACACATGTATATATTTATTTTTATTATCTTATCACCATCCCTTTATCTTACCCCCACTCACCCAATACACCTATTCCCTCCACTTCCCCACCACCATATATTTTTATTTTTATTTAATCCCTCATGACCCCCCACTTCCCCATTACACCTCGCTCATTCATTACCCCTTATCACTATCCTCCTTATCTTATCCCCTATTCCCCCCACTCTCCACCCCATATATACCGGGTGCGGCAAAAGTAACGCCCTTTTTAGTTTATTCTCTTTTATTGAAGGAAATAAATCAATTACAGCATTTTAAGAGAAATAATAAGGATTTTAAGAAAAATACAGCATTTTAAGAAAAATAATAAGTACTTTCTCAGCGAAAACTAAAAATAACTGGAATTTAATTAATTTTGTGGTTGGTTATACTGTATAAAACTATAAAGATACAATTATTAAAAGGGCGTTACTTTTGCCGCACCCGTTAGATATATATATTTTTTTTTATTTATTCCCTAATCACCCCCATCCCCATTACCCTCACTCACCTATCACCTCTAATCACCATCCTCCTTATCTTACCCTCATTTTTCATAAGGGAAAAAAAAAAAAATAAATAAAAAAAAAAAATATATATATATATATATATATTATATATATATATATTTAAATTTTTATTTTTTTTTCCCTTATGACTATCCTCCTTATCTTACACAACTCTCCCTTTAGCAAACCCATTATTTGCACAGCCGTGATTAAAATTTTGCTTTTCCCCCTTTTCCCCTCTTTTTCCTCTTTTACCTTCTCCCCCTTTCCCATCGTTTTCGCTCACTTGGCACTGGCGCTGCACCCCTACCCCTTCTTCTTAAATGAGCCCATACTACTGTAGTCTTTCAGATGTGTTTCAGCGAGGTATGTAAAATCTGCTCTTGTTTCTTGTATAAATCTTTTCAGGTATGTAACTTCATTTGGGGACGGTTTAGTTTTGAGCCCCGTTGATAGTCTGCAGGTTGAGTGCGACATCCCTACCTTGGAGGATCAGAGGTCGTTCCTCATTGCCAAGCACTGTCTCCGGATTTTCCGTCTTTCCAACTCTTCTCTGTTCCAGGTGGTTGAGAGGGCGTTCTGCCGGGATGGGGGTTGGTAATTCACCGACACGGTGACCTCCCTCCTCGATGGTATGGGCACTCCTCCTCCATCCGTCATACCGGTCTCTTTCGAGGGTGTTGCACCTTGGGAAAGCACCCCTGTTGCATGCTGTAGAGAGTTGCGCCCAGTTCGCAAGGCCGATTCTGACTCTGCCTTGCTTCGGTCTCTGTTCCTTCAGCATGCAGCGTGTCACTCTGTGTGTGTTGCGGTCTTCACAGATGGCTCGAGGTCGTCGGGGGGCGTTGGGGCTGCGGCTGTTCCCCAGTCGTCTGCTCTTGCGCCCCGATGTACCCGCCTCCCTGATGAGGCTTCCGTTTTCACGGCGGAGCTTTATGCCATTCTGAGCGCTCTGGAGGTGGTGCGGGAGTATCCGGATGGGTCGTTTGTCATCTATTCAGATTCCCGCAGTGCCCTGGATGGCTTGGAATGTTTCGACCCCGTCCACCCACTGGTCCGACGTATCCAGTTACTGTGCCATATTCTTGTCACTTCTGGTGGGAAGGAGGTGGTATTTTGCTGGGTCCCTGCACATGTTAATGTGGCTGGAAATGAGGCTGCCGATCAAGCTGCCCGTTCCGCGTGCCGACTACAGGTTTCACCCGTGTCCCTCCCCTTTTCCGATTACATCCTTGGTTTTCGTAGGTTTTTGCGCTCCCGGTGGCAGAGTCGCTGGGATGGCGCTACAAATAACAAACTCTGCAAGATTAAACCCAAATTGGGATGTTGGACCTCTTCCTTCCCTCGGTCGCGCCATAAGGAGGTGGCTCTGGCCCGCCTCCGTATTGGCCACACCCACCTGACCCATGGCTATTTGATGGCCAGGGATCGGGTGCCCCGATGTCCCAATTGTAACGTCCACTTACAGTTGCCCACCTCCTGGTGGAGTGTCCGATTTACTCTGCGCTGCGCGCTGAATATTTCCCTTTTTGGTGAGCGTCGGGCCTTGTGATAGGCTTGGCGCTATTCTATCTGAAGGTCCCTACTTTTCGGTAACCGGGTTGTTCTCCTTCCTCCTTCGTTCCCGACTTCTTTACCGGCTGTGACTCCGCTACGATTTTTCCGTATTCCCCCCCCCCCCGTCTATTTTTCATTTCCGTTCGCTGTTCCAGTCTTCGTCCTGTGTTCGCTCTGCTATCCACCTTTCTTTTGGTGGCCATGAGCGGTCATACTTTGAAAGTAAATATATATATTTAAAGTTTACTCCCAAAGGCCGAAAGGAGTGAATTTTATTGATCGAAGAAGCGTTAATTAGAATCATTTTTACTGGAGTTGTTTGGTATTATATATTTTAAAAGCTACTTTAACGTTTCAAATTAAATTGTTTTTTCATTTAAAAAACAAATAATAAATTACATTAAACTGTTTGAGTAAAGCTGATAATCCATTTGTCTGCAATGCGCGAGCCTGATGAGCTTAAAATTAAGATCGCCAGTGTTCCGACATTTTTGGGATTTCGAGTTTATTTTATACATTTTGTTGGCTTCATTTGGTCGTAACAAAGAAAAATCATTTCTTGGAAACAACAAAACACGTTTAGCTAACCTTTTTTTTTTGTTTGGATCAAATAATAAAGCTTTGGTTACAGTATAATTGTTTTATTTAAAGTTACCATATGCATTTCGTTGGGTTAATTCAGTTAGACATATATATAAATTTCATTTCCGGACAGACGGCAACCCACATATCCATATAAGCATGCACGCATCCACGTCCATAGAAAGTTAATATTAGTTGATTTATTTTTTAAAAAAAGGTGCATTTCTTTATTTTCTTCTTAATATAAAGTTTTTAAATGCAAATATAAAATTATTCATCTAAAAAATTATTTAATAAGGTTGTAATGGCCATTTTGTCAAACACACCCGTAACTCCGGGTGGCGTTGTGAGGAAAAAACTGTACAGAGTAAGTGATAGATATCTCAGAGAGAGAGCGATTCAAATTCAAGCTTAGGGTATAAAAGTTTACATACTTGTTTCTGTATGCGTGATGTGCATAACTGAATATAGCGCAGTTAAGTACAGTTAAATAAGGGGATTCTAATATAAAACAATGTCAAGAAATTCGGTCAGACAAGTGGTAATTGAAAAATAGACGTAAGTTTTGTTTAATCTAAATAGAAAATGTTTTATTTAAATTAAATAAATACTTTGCCAAATTTTAAAGAAATTAATGACCTTTTTTTATTTTAGAAAAAGTAATAAAAAATATTTTTTAATTACTCAAATATGAATTTTGGTTTAAAACAACAAAATTGTTACTTAAACAACAAAAAATATGTTGTAACAAATTTCTGTTTAAGACAAAGATACCTAGATTTGCTTCATCAACTAAATATCTGTTTATTGTATCAAATTAATAATAAAATTAATTTTGTCGCAACAAATAAAAACTTGGGCATCTAAAAATGAAATAAAAATTTTGTTTGAACACCTTCTAGTTTTGTTTGAGTTAACAAAACATTTTTATCTATGTATTTTTACGGCCACTTCAAATTTGGATTGCATTTTAATTGAATTTTATTAAGCTGTTTAATTTTTTTTTTTAAGTTTAAAAGATCTTGAGATTCAGTTGACATATTGAAAGTCTTTGTAAATTTCGAATGCAGTTTGATGGCAAGTTAAAATATTTATTCTTGGGGAAAGAATATCAGTCACTATATGAAAATTCGGTGCTGGTTAAGTATGCGGTCTACCATCTGAGTTCTGGTTAAGTGTGCGGTCTACCATCTGAGTTTTGACAGAATATTTTCGTTAAAACTACGAAAATATCACGACTTAACCTAACCAATTATCAAGGGCGTACAGTTGATCTATTAGTAAATAGTAAATACTATTCCAGAAACAAACAATGTTATAATTAATAATAGATCAACTGTACGCCCTTGATAATTGGTTAGGTTAAGTCGTGATATTTTCGTTAGTTTATATTCTGTCAAAACTCAAATGGTAGACCGCATACTTAACCAGCACCAAATAAACTAAGATATATTAAAGTTTATCGTAGCCTTCACGGTTGCCTTTTTGGTAGGTTGGTTGGTTGCAGCTTAATTGTGGTAGACTGCTCGAAGCTAGGTAGACCGCACACTTAACCAGCACCGAAAATTCAATATACTTAAATAGTAAACCATTGGGATCACCTGAAGATCAGGGCCCCCCAGCCTTCTTTAGTTAGCATTATAAGGCTAACTAACGAAAATATCACGACTCAACCTAACCAATCGTAAGGTCAACTGTACGCCCTTGACGATTGGTTTGGTTAAGTCGTAATATTTTCCTTAGTTAGCCTTAATAAGGCTAACTAACGAAGGCTGGGGGACCTGATCTTCAGGTGATCCAACTATTGTTTTTACTTTATATTCCATAAGTAGTAGCTATTATCTATAATCTATAAGTTCTATTTCACGAACTTATAACAACAACAAAAAATAGAACACGAAATTCGATATACGTTTACTTTCCTAATCGTATCTGAAATATGACTTACTAAAAATCATATAATTTTCTTTTCTTTATTCAAATTTTCGATATATTTGAACAACCTAATCGGATATTTGTTTCCAATAAATTGCAGTTCCTTTTCTCATATTAAATACTCTACTCAATTTATCAAAAATACATTTTAAAAGTAAACTTTTCTCGAGGAAAAATGGGATCACCTGAAGATCAGGGCCCCCAGCCTTCTTTAGTTAGCCTTATAAGGCTAACTAACGAAAATATCACGATTTAACCTAACCAATCGTCAAGGGCGTACAGTTGACCTAACGATTGGTTAGGTTAAGTCGTGATATTTTCGTTAGTTTGCCTTATAAGGCTAACTAAACAAGGCTGGGGGCCCTGATTTTCAGATGATCCGAAAAATGCATTTGGATGAAAATAATTAATTAAACTTTATACGGAATTATTATGGGTGTGTATAAAGTAACGCAAGTGAAGAGACAAATCCGATTTGTGAATTATATTAACGCGAGTGAACATGGACGAGGAATATTTATTACATGTACAGTGGAACCTCGCTTAACGAGCATAATTCGTTCCCGAATTGTGCTCGTTATGCAAAATGCTCGTTAAGCAAGGCAATTTTTTCCATAGGAATCAATGTAAAATATGATAATGCGTTCCATGCTTAAAAAATACTTAAAATAATATTTATAATGATATTTAAAGGCGTTTTTTAAATTATTATTGCATGAAATGAAAAGATTATTAATAAAAATTAACTCAAAAGAGAATGTAAATAATTAGTAAACGGTGAAATTTATAAATAACTTACGAAGAGAGAAGGTGCTCCTGACGCACGCAAAGGAAATGAAGAGACAGGGGAGGAGGAGAGGGTTATTGAGGGGAAGGAGGAGAATCGTCTTCGTTCAATGCAATAACATTCTCGACGAGCTCACAGTCACTAGCTTTAAATTTTTTAGAGGCACTTTCACTTTCTTTTGGATCCTTTTTCACGAGGAAACTGTCTAGAGACATTTGTTTTTGTCTACGCTTTAAATTTTGATGAAATATTTTGCTCGTTAAGCAAAGTGTCGCTCGTTATGCAAGGTAATTTTCCCCCATTCTTTTGGCTCGTTATACGAATTTCTCGTTATACGAGGCACTCGTTAAGCGAGGTTCCACTACTGTATAACAACGGTATAGGGTGGCCACAAAGTCCCTTTGCATGAAAAACAAGGGCAACATACAGATATGCTGTAATGTCAGTGGAAAGGGACTTTATGGCCACCCTGTATATTCGATACCAAGGCTTATAAGAGGTGTTTAAAATGAGTACTTGTAGGTTATCTCCCCCCACCAATTTTGACAGAATATTTTCGTTAAAACTAACGAAAATATCACGACTTAACCTAACCAATTATTATCAAGGGCGTACAGTTGATCTATTAATTATTAATTATAACATTGTTTGTTTCTGGAATAGTATTTACTATTTACTAATAGATCAACTGTACGCCCTTGATAATTGGTTAGGTTAAGTCGTGATATTTTCGTTAGTTTTAACAAAAATTCTGTCAAAATTGGTGTGTGTGTGGGGGGGGGGGGGGGAGATAACCTACAAGTACCTTAAAATGTCCACCATCGACTTCTAAACAGGCTCTTGCACGGCGTATCACATTTTTCGATACCGACTGTAATGGGTGCTACTGTAGTATGCGGTCTACCTACGATTCGGCGGTCTACCTACGATTCGGCGGTCTACCTTTTAATTATAGCTTCTTATCTTCTTATTATTTTATTATTAGGTTAATTGTACGCCCTTGACGATTGGTTAGGTTAAGTCGTGATATTTTCGTTAAAACTAACGAAAATATCACGACTTAACCTAACCAATCATCAAGGGCGTACTGTAGTATGCGGTCTACCGTTAAGTATGCGGTAGTAGTATGTTTAACTTCTTTAATAATTCCTTAATTGTGTAAATTAAATTATAATTCCTTTCAATTCATTTTCAATTCCTTTTAAATATTTTGAACGGTAGACCGCATACTACAGTAGAAACTTAACGGTAGACCGCATACTACAGTAGCACCCTGTAATGTCTAATTCTTTGTAAAGCGTTACTTCACTTTACTCGCGTTACTTTATACACACCCTGTATTATATACCTTTACCCGACGCTCCACAGTGATTTTTTTTATTTATGTCAGAATCGAAATTTAATGATAATTTGATTGAAATTAAATTTACTTCTTTGAAAATAAAAAATTAAAAAAAAGGTAATATTAATGAAGAGACTCAAAAGAATGGAAGATAATTCTTCCGACTGCTCTATCTTGAAAGTAATTAGGTTTTATTTAATCCAACAAAAAATAAAATAAGTAAAAATAATAAGGAAATTAAAAAGAAAAAAAAATAAAGAGATTCTATGAAAACAAAAACCTCATTTATTGATTACCTGATAAAATAATACCTTTTCGAAGAGTTTTAGTTTTTATGACGCAAAACAAAAAGCTTTTCAGATCTGTAAAGTTCGTGTAGCCTACCAAATACCAATGGAGAAATATATTTGGATCATCAGAAGATCAGGACCCCCAGCCTTCTTTAGTTAGTCTTATAAGGCTAATTAACGAAAATATCACGACCTAACCTAATCAATCGTTAGGTCAACTGTACGCCCTTGACGATTGGTTAGGTTAGGTCGTGATGTTTTCGTTAGTTAGCCTTATAAAACTAACTAAAGAAGGCTGGGGGCCCTGATCTTCAGGTGATCCATATATTTTAATAAAGTTTATGGCGTTTAAGAAAGAAGAATTACACGTATTATTAATTGTTACTGTTCGTTTATTACGTTATAAAACAATACTTCTACGAGAAGAGTAGAATATGGGGCAAAATAATTAAATTTCAACTACAGACTCCAAAGGTATAGCTCCAACTCTAAGCTCCCTCCTCCAGTTTTTTTTTTTTTATACTGAGCTCCACGTCAGCTCTGAAAAATTCGGCTACGGCTTCAGAGCGGAGCTGCCAACCCTACAACGAATGCGTGATCCGTATCCATATTTTCACGAGTTCATTGAATGTAAATATACACGTAAGATGCTGCGCATTTGACAAGCGTGATTTTCAATTGCTGGCTTAATAACTATGCCATCTGTGGGGACATGAAACCTTGAATAGTATAAATGAATATATTTAACAATACAGCTATAACAAACTTGTATTTGGTCTCGTATTACCATATAGTGGAAGGCAAAACGGGAAAATGAATGACGTATTTCCATCACTTTGTCGAAAATCATTCCATCAGCTACAGCCGCTTCTTTTTTATGTACTGTGTAACTTTCTTTTCAAGTTTTCTATAGATAGGTTGAATTCCATGAATTGATAGAAATAACTACTTTTTTTGTCATCTGGTTTCGTTCATTTGAAGTACACGATAAACAAACTTACAGAAACGATATATATATATATATATACACACACACATATATGCTGCAAACCCACAAGGAAAAAGAAAAACGATTCCAAGGCCTTTCGTGTATTCAAAGCTACACCTCGTCATATATATATATATATATATATACACACACACACACTGTACTGTCATTCTGCTAATCATGTATTTCGAATGATTAAAAACAGTTGACCAAATGAAGTTGAATTCTGAACTTCGGTCATCATTTATACTGTATGTAAGCGTTTAAAAGATAAAATAAATAATTTGAACGTACAACGCTAAGAAATTAACGTATATTAAACAATATAAAAACTAAAAAACGAAACGGGTTAATAAATATTAAGTATAATCATGATGCTTCCATCTCAGAGAACCGCATTTCTATCACTCCGTAGAAAACTGTTGTCAGTCAAAGCCACTATATTAAAGTACAACATTCGCCTTTTCTCTACATTGGGGAAGTTTCATTAATCCGTTGAAGTAATATAGTTTTCTGCTGTCTTCTTGAATAAATACTGTACAGTACAGTATGTATGTTAATACTGTACAGTACAGTATGTATGTTAATACTGTACAGTACAGTATGTATGTTAATACTGTACAGTACAGTATGTATGTTAATACTGTACAGTACAGTATGTATGTTAATACTGTACAGTACAGTATGTATGTTAATACTGTACAGTACAGTATGTATGTTAATACTGTACAGTACAGTATGTATGTTAATACTGTACAGTACAGTATGTATGTTAATACTGTACAGTACAGTATGTATGTTAATACTGTACAGTACAGTAGGGTATTAAAACTTGTAAATTTAAAGAGGCGATACGTATATTACATACATACATGTACGTATCGCTGTACGCACAGTTGTATGCAATGAAGTAGGGTCTTTCTTATTTCTACAACGAAGTAGGTCTACATTTATGATGATATTCCTACATCCAAATATAGGAATATCATAATATCCTATATAATATCTGCTGTACTGTGCAGATATTAAGGGTAAATACAGTAATCCCCCCTATTTACGCGCTCCCCATTTGCGCGTTTTCGGATTAACGCGGTCCAAAAAATATTCAATTTTTTTTTATAAATAAACGCAACGGAATCATTGCATTTATTTATAAAAAAATTGAATATTTTTTGGACCGCGTTAATTTGAAAACGTGCAAATGGGGGGGCGCGTAAATCGGGGGGTTACGGTAGTGTATTAAGATGAATATTGTATATGTAAATGCAAAAAACTTCACTTTTCTACGTGAAGGTCAAAATATGATAATAAAAACCCACTCTAATAGACAGAGTTTATTTCCACAACAGTTTCGATGCCCACTGGCATCCTCTTCGGTGGATACAGAAAAACGAATCATTCGTTTTTCTGTATCCACCCGAAGAGGATGCCAGTGGGCATCGAAACTGTTGTGGAAATAAACTCTGTCTATTAGAGTGGGTTTTTATTATCATATTATATATGTAGTTTGATTTTTGCCAATTTTCGCCATTTCTTCCTGGTTTTCTATTTTTCTCATATTTTTGCCATTTGGGGACTTGACAGTAAGTATTTCGTGCTATATCGAATTTACCCGCGTTATATAGAATTTTGCTTTACAAAGTTTTTCGCGCTGTATTGAATTCGCGCAATATTAAATTCGCGCTTTAGAAATCCAAAGCTAACCGAGGGTTTAAATTTATGCGCAGGCCTTTTTACAAGAGAGATCTGGAGAACTACATGTACTATAGGTATATTAACTATGCCAAGTAGTTAAGAGAGAAAGGTATCCTCCTACATCTGGCTTATGTAAACTATTGCTTCCCCATTATTAACTGTAGCTAATATTTTAGTGTTATCAAAGTCAATTCTATGAGAGAAACGTACTGAAAAAAAAAACCGCTTTCTCTATTAGCATCGTACCTTTGCTGATAAGAACGTTCTTTTCAAATCTATTGTTTCCCGAATATAACTCCTATCACAGTCTTTACATGGTACGGCATAAAAGAAGTCCAATGTTGTTATCTTTGAAAGAAGTGGAAGTAACAATGGTTTTTATTGTGTTTCTACTTTCAATGTCTATATTTTAAATCTTTAGGAAAAAGATACTGAACACCGTAACCTAATGGAAAAGGAAACTTTAATAGGTTGTGAAATCCAAATAAAACTTTTGCAGAATCCTAACTTTGGGAACTCGTCCATTAAGAAATTTAATTCTTCTTCCAAATAAATGGGATCACAGGTTTTATAAAGTCCTAAGAGAGAGGCCAGTGATAACGCTCTTCTTAGTGCTTTCAGAACGAAAAGAGAGAACGTGCAAGAAAGAGTTCGAGTGAGTTTCCTTTCTATGTAAGGTAAAGGAAGGTCTATCTGAAGTACTTAAATCCATTACATTTAAGAAAGGAAGCATATTATCTGTTTCAACTTCGAAAGTACATTTTATAAGATGGAGAAATACTATTTAATTGGTTTAACGATTGTTCAATATTTGTTTCAATCTATAATAGCGAAAGTGTCAGAGACGTATCTCCTCCAATTTACATTTGAAACGAAAGGGCCAAGCAACAAACTTTTAAAGAATTCCATATAAATATTATAGATAAAACCGGAAAGAGGGATAAACTCACAGACAGACTCGGTATCTGTTGATGAAAGGAACTGTCAAGGGTGAAATAATAATATTCAGTACACAATACATCCAATTTCATGACAGTGTCAATAGAAGATTTAAGGTTTCATCTACAGGGACCATCGTAAAAAGGAAAGTATCGTCAAAACATGTCAGAATTTTATCCTTTAAATTGACATTGCGATTTTTTTCAGTAAAGTTTACAGTTAGTAACACTGTATGAGCTTTTTAGATTGTACCCGCATACTGAGATAATTGTTTTCATAGCTAGTATAACATCCAACATTGGAAATGATGGGTCTGAACGAGAAGTTGGGTTTATGAATCTACGGAGGGCCGTGCATGTAAAATGGATTCAATAAATAAGCGTTAAAACTATTGACAGATTCTGAATGTTTATTAAAAATCGTTTTTAATTTTTTATTAAAATTTTGTTGGTTAGTTTTTAAATAATTTTTGCTTAAATTTCTAAAGGCTCTACTATCGGCCTGATTTTTTCAACTTTGCAGTATATGAAGTCTTATTGCTTATTAAAACTACTTTGTTGCCTTTGTCAGCTTTCAATACCATGATGTCCGCGTGCGCTACGTCGTAGCCAATGTCGTAACACCGCTTCCTATTAATCAGCGAAGTTAAGCGACATTAGGTCGGATAGTAGTTAGGTGGAAGAATTGCATTTATATGCGCACTAGTTTGCATGGCGCATGACCGTTATTTAGTTTACACCGCTCATGACGTCCTGGATACGAGGTTGCTATGTGGCCCCCGGTTAAATGAATACCCGGTTAGATCAATTGAGTGGTCGGTTAGGTCAACTGTACGCCCTTGACGATTGGTTAGGTTAAGTAGTGATATTTTCATTAAAACTAACAAAAATATCATGACTTAACCTAACCAATCGTCAAGGGCGTACAGTTGACCTAACCGGGCATTCAATTGACCTAACCGGGCATTCAATTGACCGGAGGCAACTCGCAAGTAGATAGATCACAGCACTGCATTATCATATGCTCACACTACAACAATAATATTCAGACTAAACTAGGTCTAAGCAGGCAACAAATAAACATTAATAACAACAACAAAAATTACTGTTTATGCGATTTTGTATGGAGAAAAAGGTATGCAAATGAAGATTTAGTTATTAAAATATTATTAAATATTGCAAGTTTTAATAAGTAAAGGATATTATCTGCGTTTTATTTTGTAAAACCCACTACATAACACTACATAAATTTAGATAATGGTCATGCGCCATGCAAACTAGTGCGCATATAAATGCAATTTTTTTTCGTATGTTGCGCATATTTCTCCAGGAAAATAATGTCATTTTCGTTATTAGAATATAAAAATTTATTAGTATACAAATTTTCAGCTAAATCCCGTGGGGTCGTCCATTTGGAAACGATCCCCTTTTTTTTTTATGATGCCCATGTTATTTTTTAGTTTAAGTAATGAATTATATAACGTAGAAGAGGGCTAAGGTTAAGAATAGAGAACTACTTTTTTGTTTTATTTTAAGAAGATAAACTACTTATTAGACTTTTAATAGAGCATACAACCACGTGTAAGTGGTTTGTTTTTGTAAGTTAGGGTAGAGTAATTGCCTTAGAATTTTTGCTTTTCCATGCTAAACATGGGACTAGTTCGTGTAGCGTATACTTAGATATTTGGGCGATTAATTATAGTAGCCGAAATCCATATTGGGCTCCAAATAAATCGCCAAACAAAGCATACAACCGCATGTAAGTGGTTTATTTTTGTAAAGTAGGTTAGGTTAGATTTATTTGGAGCTCAATATGGATTTCGGCTAATATAATTAATTGCCCAAATATCTAAATAGGCCTCACCAAGTTGCGACTTGGAACGCATATACATAGGCTGACCATATTTCCTTGAGACAAAAACGGGACATTGGGATGGCAAAAAAGGGACGGGGGTTATGTAATATTCTGTATTCATGAAAAAGTAAGTACATAAACCGGGACAAAATTGACATTTTTATTAAAACGACGGGACGGCCAGGAAATATAAAACAAACGGTACTGTCCCGTTCAAAACGGTACGTATGGTCAGCCTACATGATATACACCACATTTAAATATGTTTACAGTAAGGTTCATTTTTCAATAAATTTTAGTGGCAAAATAGCCTCTCCTTACAAATGGTGTTCTATACGCTACATCAACTAGTCCCATGTTCAACTACTATTTATAGGTTTATTTACAATTTCTACTTAATTACAATTTTCTACTTAAGGACAATAAAAGGCTATTTGGAATTTATTGATAATTTTAAATTTTAATTAAATAAAACAAAAACACTCTCCATTATTATTATTATTAACTTTTACGTAGAAGAAAACTTAATAACTTTTAAGTATCTTATCAAAGAAAGAAATTTACTCAACGAAACCTTTTAAACTAAAAAAGTTAAGTTTAACTTTTCGAATTTACATTTCTTTTGAAAGATTTCAAATGTTTTCGAAAGCTGTTAAGCAATTAAAATTTGGATTTTATTTATGACTGAAGAGGACAGGCTACAACCCAGTCGAAAGAACTCTCGTCCAGTGTTGGGCACTAAAGCGTTAATCCGATAACAGTTAATTAACGAAGTTAACTTTTTTTAACGGACTATTAACGGAAGTTAATTTCCATTTATCGTTATCGGACCAGTTAACTTCCGATAACTCGATATTTAGTCTGTTAAAGTCAGTTAACACGTTAACTGCGAGGAGTCATTCACGGAAGATCACCGCTCCGCGAATGAATTCAAACCGCCATAACTTCAGTCTGCCAATTCCGTCCTCTGCCGCAGTGGAACGGCTCTTCTCTCTCGGCAAGGACATCCTGAGGCCCAAGAGGTCAAGACTGGCAGTTGGGCCTAACTTGAGAAGTTGGTCTTTCGGAAGGGCACCAGCACATTGTGTCATAGTCTTTAATAATGTGCCTAAAATTTAATTTTACCTTTCAGTTCCCGCCATAATAATTCTCTGGTAAATTAAAATTTAGTTAATGGTTAGTGGTTACAAGGGTTCAAACATGTAATCAGTACATTTTTTATTAAAAATAAAAAAAAAGTTATTAAGCAAAAAGTTGCAAAACTTGATAAAATACAGTTAAATACCTATTTATTGTTGGATTTTGCATAAATAACATTTTCTATGGGTTTTAAAGCTTTTTTCCTTGATTTTTTTAAATGTTAGTAAAAATAGTTATCGTTAACGGATTATCGTTAACTTCCGTTAACTTTGTAGTAAAATTATCGGATTATCGTTATCGGAGTTAAAAATTGGGGTTAACGGATTATCGTTATCGAAGTTAACTTTTTGGTTAACGGTGCCCACCACTGCTCTCGTCATTCTGTACAGGGTTTTGATTAATTTTTATATATATATAACCCTGACGAGGTGTACTTCTGAATACACGAAAGACCTTTAGTCCAGGCAATCTAGAGCAAAAATAGCTTCAACCTGGGCAAAATTGCTTCAGAAGCTTTCTAAACTGTTTCCAGCTCAGGAACCATTGCAGAATAACATATCCAAAATCCGACAAAATTGGACCTCGGGAACACCCCCAAAAATGAAATTCAAAATGGCGAACTGGCAGTTTCCTACGAAATACAATAAATTTTAATTTCGCTTTGTAGAGAGAGTTATGACGTTTTTCTTGATCAGTAAAATGTTTTAAAACATTTTCGTTTCTAAATTAACCTATATGACACTAACAATTGTATTAGGCTGCTAGTATTAAACTATGACGTCACGTAATGTAATAAAATATACTGTATGGAGTGTATGTGAGAATGGACATTGCTACATCTTTATAAACTTATATTATATACAACTCTTTAATTCCTACTACCCACTATCAATCTGCGTATTTGTGCTTGTCATTTTCTTTAAAACTGTTATTATGTACTCCTTTTAAATACTGCAACACAGTTTATTAATTTGTGTTTTCTGTTTCAGACTGACTCGGTGTACGGCTGACTCGGTGTGCGTCCGCCTTCAAGAATGCAGACCCCTGAAGAATTGTGCGTGATTTGTAAGGAGAAATTGGACAGAGACAGGAAGTGGTTCACATCTCGCAAAAAGGAGCAGATGGTATAAATGCATCCAGCCGCAGCCGTGGAAGCGATGTTGTTGCAACAGCTGGAATAAGTGTTCACGTTGTATGTAGGAAAAGGTTTACGGATAAAAGACCATTGAATAAGAAGCGACAGACCGCAGCCGAGGCAATACCAAGGAAAAGTGCTCGTTTTCATGAATACGCATTTTCCAGTGCTACTCACTGTTTGTTTTGTGATACCTTTGTGGACTTTTTTTCCAAACACAAACTAAAATCAAAGCATGTCAAAATAAGAACTACAGAGTTCTCCGAAACCATAAAAAAGGTGCTGTGAAAGCCGCTGCGATGAATGGTCGTTTAATGTAAAAGGCCGTCTGGAGTACTATCTTCGTGATCTTCCTGCTGCAGATTGTGTCTACCATCACACCTGCAGCGTAAATTTTCGAAGTGGAAAAACCATTCCTCGCGCATACTCCTCCGACGATCATGATTCGAAGAAAGGGAGACCAACTAATGAAGAGCAACACCAAGCATTCCTTCAGACCTGTGCTTACCTGGAAGAGAATGATGATGAACAACTGTTGATTGGAGACCTAATTCCAAAATGGAGGAATCTTCTTCAAGGAAGTCAGAGCTCTGTCTACGAACGCAGGCACATGAAGAAAAGCTTTTAGAACGTTACGGAGACAAGATCATAATATCAGGTGAAAGTGGGAAGGCAGATGTAGTAACACTACGAGAGACAGCTAATGAAATTCTTATAGATTATCACAAAAAGTCGAAAGAATGTGATATAGATATAGAGCTACAGAAGATTTACCTAGTAGAAGCTGCTGCAAAAATAATCAGAAGTGATATCAAGTCTGTCGACTCGCCTAGAAAAGATGTGTATCCATCTCCAAATGACATCACTGCAGAAAGTGCTCTTGATTACATTCCCAACAGTCTGAAATTGCTATTATCAAAAGCATTTGCGGGACAGGATGCTTCAAGAAAAATAGGTGCAATATGCAGAGCATTATGCAAGCAACCCGTCCTAGAGGATTACTATGTCCACTACAGATCGGTTTGTCGGTTCAGCTACACCACAACTTTAGGTCAAGGTACCTTATTGACGTTCTCCATCAGCTGGGTTACTGTTCGTCGTATGCAGAAGTAATAAGATCGAAAGAAACGCGGCGCTGGCAAGTGGGTCTGGCTCTTTTATACTGTTATGAAAACATTGCAGTCCTTCTAGCAGCAGATAACGTCGATCATGTCTGCACTTTGGATGGGAAGAATACCTTTCATGGAATGGTATGATTGCCGCAATAACTCGAAGATCAAGATCCACCCTTCTATTCACAGGCGTAATGTTGGTGACAATGACATTAAGAAGATTGCAACCGTTGACATTAGGGAATATAGACACGCGAGAAGCATGTTGAGGGACATCTCATTCCGCGAACTTCCAGTACCCACTGCCACCATAAGTCGACTTAGTCTTCTCTGGCAGATATCTTCAGTAGAAAGATCAGGTCCAAGTTGTCCGGAACAATGCAGGCAATTCACGGTGGATCAAGTGTCTCACATCCAGGTGTGGCGTCGATCACGTCCTTCCATCATAGATATGTCGCCAACTGACATGACCTGCATATTTTCGACATTACTATATTTGAGCAAGATAGCACGCGATCAAAAGTCCCATGCATTATTACCTTGATCACCTTTGTTCTGGAAAGCTTTCCCAATCATCAATGACAGAGAGACCTGCAGGGCATTGTTTTAATGCTGGGATCATTTCACACTCTGATGAATCTTTTGGGAGCAGTCGGTACTCTATGAATGGTTCAGGATTGTCTGAAGTACTTCAAGAAATATACGGACCAAATGCCGTGCAACACATGATGTCTGAAAAGCTTGTTTCAGAGCGATACGTGGTCATATGATAGTAGATCAGCTCTTAGTACCTTACTAGTCGCAGACGTTTTCCCTCGTAATGAAGATGGAACTCCTCATGACCTCCATAAGGAAGCTTATGACCAGCTCGACGATGTTATGACCGCCAAACAATCAGTTGAGGATGTGGAATCTTTGAATGCATTGTCTCAGATTGCTACCACTTTGGATGCGAAGAAAACTGACCTACAACTACTTCGCAAACAAGTCAACTCTGGTTGGAATATCAGCGAATGATCAACATTGCCGTTCCTTGATAACAGCAGACAGAACCGGCTCGTGGGATTTGCACTTGCAAGCTATGCTGGAGACCATCCCCATATTGCAGCAGCCGGACATCACAATTACCTGAAATCGATATACCTGTACCTGCAGAAAATGTTAAGTTTGCCTTCTGAAAATCCAGCCGTTAACAAAATGTTCCAGGAAGGTAAGTTTGTGGTAAGAAGACGACAGATTATGGGCCGGACTCGGCACAGACCTGGTGATAGAACAAGTACTAATGCGTTCCTGAAAAGCAGAGGCGGACTGACACGCGGAAGTGGATTTACAGACATCCAAAGGACAACGGGCTCTTTTCTATGCCTCTGTGTTCCACTTATAACTTAGCAATGCAGGAATACACCAGAGTTTTGTTGGAAAGTATGAACAGCACAAGGAAATGAGGGGAAGTAGACAAATCAGGGACAGTAATGACATGAAGAAAGTACTTGAACGTCTGGAATCCTATCCCCATTCCATTCTACCTCGGGTCTCTGCAACATTGTAACAGGGCTAACTGCTGATCCTGAGTTAACGTTCATCAATTGCATTCAATCGGTACGAAACATTGTCGTAAAAATGATTGGAAACAAGCCTTTACATATTCTGCCAAAAGATCTGACAAAGTGAAAACACTAGGATCTGCTTCTGCCGTTGTGATCACTGATGCTTCAGATATATAGAAGTAGATCCTGCACTACTGTTTCAGAGAATGATGACTGTTGCCACTGGCGGAGACATGAATCTTGAAGATGTCATGTGTTACGAACTGTGTGTATATCCTCCTGCATTGTTCGAATCACGAAGTATCTTGAGGAACCCGATAAGTCTCAGCTAGCTCATGCAATAATCAAATACACTGACACTTTACGCATGGAAGAAGTTCAAGAAATTCACTGCACAGACCAGTACGTATTGGATGGTGGATCTCTACTACATCGTGTTTCCTGGCGTCAAGATGAAACATATGACAGCATCGCCAACTCATATGCCGATTTCACTCTGAAACATATGGAAAAGCAATCATTGTTTTTGATGGCTACAGCAGCTCTCCTACGATCAAGGACATGACCCAGAAAGACGCAGCACCAAGACAAGCAGAAATGTGAATCTCAGTCCAAGCATGAAGTTTGTTGGCCAGAAGGAACACTTCTTGGCTAATGAAAACAACAAGCAAGCATTTATTTCCCTCGTAGGTGAGATGTTGAAGAAGCACGGGTTTACTGTTCACACGCAGATGGGGATGCTGATGTGGACATCGTTCGTGCAGCAGTTTCCTCATCAGAAAATGCAACTACAACAGTAATAGGGGAAGACACCGACTTGCTGATTCTCCTTCTGTACCATGCCAAGGACAGTGGTTTCAAGTTGTACTATCGCAGCGATATAAGACGGGGACCATCTCCTAATCCTGTGTATGATATTCTCAGCATTCAATCATTGTTAGGCATGACATCTGCAAGTATCTCCTGCTTGTGCATGCTTTCACGGGCTGTGATAGCACATCCAGAATTTTTTCGATCGGTAAAGCCAAAGCATTCGACACACTGATGAAGGTGGCTGAACTCCGCTTCAGTTGCAAATACATTCTGTTCTGATTGTTGCCAACACTCTGACATTGAAGCCGCTGGAAGAAAGGCAATGCTTCTGTTATGGCTGCAAAACACTTGAATCCACTAACGCACTACGTCATCGAATGTTAGTTGAAAAGGTAGCTAACAGCTAATCTTTTGTTACACCCGAACGTTGCCACCTACCGATGCTGTCCACAAAGTACCACAGCTTTCGCACATACTTTCAAATACTAATCTGGAAGTCTACAGAAGAGAAGATCGATGCAGAACAGTGGGGTTGGTATGTAAAATAATTCCTACTACCCTACAGCCTGCGACAAGCCACCAGTCCAAATTATCTACTCAACATGATCCGCTGCTCCTGCAAGACGAAATGTGCTACTTCAAGATGTGGATGCAAGCGTAATGGAATGCCCTGTTCAGCCGCTTGTGGCGAGTGCCAAATCAGTGGTTGCGATAACAACCAAGTACCGGTAATCTATCCGATGATAGTGATGAAGAGGATTAATTTCTGTATGTTTGTGACCAGGTATCACTTCTTCTGTAATGAACATAACTTGAAACTGGGAAAAAAATAATTGTTTTGTATTATTGATTATAAAAATCTGTAAAAGCTATATAACATTATATTTGCGTAATAACTGGTTGTGTTGTATATTGTTGAATTATTTAAAACATTACAACTGAAAGAAAAAGCATCAAATGTATCTATAAATAAAACGTAAATTATATATATTTTTTTTTCGTAGGAAACATCCAGTCCGCCATTTTGAATTTCATTTTTGGGGTGTTCCCGGGGTCCAATTTTGTCGGATTTTGGATATGTTATTCGACAATGGTTCCTGAGCTGGAAACAGTTTAGAAAGCTTCTGAAGCAATTTTGCCCAGGTCTAACTACAAATTGCCTGGACTACTTGGAATCATTTTTCTTTTTCCTGTGGGTTTGCATTATATATATAATATATATATATATATATATATTATATGTATATATATATATATATATATATATTATGGCAGGGAATAAATGCCACAAAATAGTACAATATTTGAAAATAAAAACCCACTCGAATAGACAGAGTTTATTTCCACAACAGTTTCGACGCCCACTGGCATCCTCCTCGGGTGGATACAGAAAAACGGATGAACCAAAACAAGACGGAAAAACAGTCCAGGGACCGACCATTAAGAAATTCGCACCTAGGTTATTAGTACAATATTGTAATATTGAAGGTAATAAACGATAGGATAAATCAAATAATAATAAATTTTAAAAAAATTAAAAATTAGGACTAAATGAGAAATAAAAATAAGACACGTACTGAAACAAGTAATAATATAAAACTATCATCTTTTTTCTATGCAGGAAGGAGGGGCCAAGGGCAAATGCCCGCAATATCTACAGCTAAAACTACAAAAAATAAAAAATAAAAAGTACACGTAATGATAATACCAACATAATAATAATAATAATAATAATTTACTATTCTTTGATACATATATATAAGGCATACAATAGGAGTAGTATAGCCGCAAAAGGGGAGAGTGCAGGAATGTTGCAGGTTATTATGTAATGTTGCAAAGTGGGGTGGGGTTGTTGCAAAGGGGGGAGGTGGTTGTTGCAAAGGGGGGGGGGAAACTTGGAGGCGGCGTATCCCCCAAGAGAAAGGAGGAGGAGGAGAGAAAGGGGAGAGGTGTTCACCTGGCAGGAGCCAAGTGCACATTAAGACTTCCAGCCGGGCTGGCGTTGTTTTATAGGCTCCTAATCAGCCAGTTGGCGTAAATGGCTTGAGTTGTCAGATACCGCGATACCATTGTATACATTATTATAGACTCCTAATCAGCCAGTTGGCTGGTTGTCAGATACCTCTTTTAGCAGTATTATTGCATACATTATTATTATATACGCCTAATCAGCAGTTGGCTGAGTTGCCAGATAGCGCCATGTATTCCATTGTATACACTATTATAGACTCCTAATCAGCCAGTTGGCTGGTTGTCAGATACCTCTTTTTAGCAGTATTATTGCATACATTATTATTATAGACTCCTAATCAGCCAGTTGGCTGGTTGTCAGATACCTCTTTTTAGCAGTATTATTGCATACATTATTATTATACGCCTAATCAGCCAGTTGGCTGAGTTGCCAGATAGCGCCATGTATTCCATTGTATACACTATTATAGACTCCTAATCAGCCAGTTGGCTTAGAAGGCTTAAATATTGCCAGATACCTGTTGTATACAGAATCCGTGGTAGAAGGCATAACAATAAACAACATTGCATCATTCTTTTTATTATAAATATATAGAAAATAAATATACATTTGAGGAATATGCGTATAACAGAAATAATACACACAATTATGGATATATATATATTATTAAATAAAATATACATTTCATATACATTTGAGGAATAGCGTATAACAGAAATATATACACACAATTATGGATGTATATATATATATATATATAAAAATAAAATATACATTTCATATACATTTGAGGAATATGCGTATAACAGAAATATAATACACATAATTATATATAAAATAAATATACATTTCATATACATTTCATATACATTTCAATATGTACATAACAGAAATACACACACACACACAAATATGGTGATATATAAATAAAATATACATTTCATATACACTTCAATATGTACATAACAGTACAGGAGAATATCAGCAAAATATATATATATATATATAAACACAAATCAATAGAAATATGCGTATAATCAAAATATATATATACAATTCACTTTTTTTCAAAATACTAAAATCGGTCTTAATCGAGTTTACAATTACATCATTATTGCTCTGCATTACGCCGTCTATGCGGCTTAAAATATTTCACCGCTTAAAGTATAGGGAAACCGTATTCGATATGAATGGCTTTCATATCGTTCAGTACTATTTTTGTCCCCACTTTACAACCGGTTGGCAAGTCATCTTTAAATACGTCTAGAATACAATCAAAAGCACGCACAAAGAGTTCATCGTTAGCTACATTATTAAACGCAAGTTTATAAGAATGCTTTTCCAATCGAGGTTTATTTCTACCGACTCGAGCTTTTCAATCTGAACTCTTCACTCAACATAACGGCAATTGAAATAATCTTCTAAATCGTTACGGCAACTGCGCGTTATATAAAGAAATAGTTCTTCAGGGTGAACGGTGTAGGTGAGCTCAGCCTTGTACCGATCAATTGCTTTTGTACCAAAGTTCATGGTATTTCAAAGAGTCTAAACTTTTTAAATAAACATCCAGCACTAGACCATTCTCACCAGTCCTACATCGGTAAACCCTCGAGCAGAGCAGTGTATGCGTATTCAAGAACTGTATCAAAATAAAGCATATCCGTAACACGCGCGTCTAATATAGGTTTCAGTTTTACGGAATCCGACGATTTCAAACATTCTGTCGAGGATGAAACGGTTTCGCGTAGGAATAAGAGCGTTATTATCAGAAGCATTCTTCCACATAAGCCTTATATCAATGCATGGCCGATCGTTATTTATACACAACGTACATACAACGGCGTATGAGGGCGCGTCACTAATCTGCTCTCTTCTTGTACCTACGTTAGCAGGTATTTTATAACGATCTTCATACCACTTATCAACTACACAAAGATTCTATTCATCTCCTCGATACTTAAATAAACCCGTTTGTTTGTCGGTCTACATTCCGTTTCCAGTACATAGCTAATGGTACCGGAATTACGCCTGAACACGCGCAACGATTTCGTCACGGACACATCGTACGAGGCGTTGAGAATGCTGCT